>JASANA010003532.1:0-76811 GCA_030248095.1 Ptycholaimellus sp. GST1_10 | reverse complement strand
AGGGGGTTGAGGGAATGTTGTGAGGGAAATGAAGCCTTGCATCGCTGCATGTACAGCTGCTCCTCGTCCAGCGCCTCTTCCACGCCGCTCCACTCCGCAATGTTATGGTCCAGGTTGAAGAGCTCTGTGTAGAGGTCGTTCACTGACATGATTTACTAAGAGACTCAAGGTTGGTGGGAAGGGGGGTCAGGGAATGCTCAGGGAAATGAAGCCTTGCATCGCTGCATGTACAGCTGCTCCTCGTCCAGCGCCTCTTCCACGCCGCTCCACTCCGCAATGTTATGGTCCAGGTTGAAGAGCTCTGTGTAGAGGTCGTTCACTGACATGATTACTCAAGAGACTCAAGGTTGGTGGAAGGGGGTTGAGGGAATGTTGAGGGAAATGAAGCCTTGCATCGCTGCATGTACAGCTGCTCCTCGTCCAGCGCCTCTTCCACGCCGCTCCACTCCGCAATGTTATGGTCCAGGTTGAAGAGCTCTGTGTAGAGGTCGTTCACTGACATGATTATGAAGAGACTCAAGGTTGGTGGAAGGGGGTTGAGGGAATGTTGAGGGAAATGAAGCCTTGCATCGCTGCATGTACAGCTGCTCCTCGTCCAGCGCCTCTTCCACGCCGCTCCACTCCGCAATGTTATGGTCCAGGTTGAAGAGCTCTGTGTAGAGGTCGTTCACTGACATGATTATGAAGAGACTCAAGGTTGGTGGAAGGGGGTTGAGGGAATGTTGAGGGAAATGAAGCCTTGCATCGCTGCATGTACAGCTGCTCCTCGTCCAGCGCCTCTTCCACGCCGCTCCACTCCGCAATGTTATGGTCCAGGTTGAAGAGCTCTGTGTAGAGGTCGTTCACTGACATGATTATGAAGAGACTCAAGGTTGGTGGAAGGGGGTTGAGGGAATGTTGAGGGAAATGAAGCTTGATCGCTGCATGTACAGCTGCTCCTCGTCCAGCGCCTCTTCCATGCTGCTCCACTCAATGTTATGGTCCAGGTTGAAGAGCTCTGTGGAGAGGTCGTTCACTGACATGATTATGAAGAGACTCAAGGTTGTGGAAGGGGGTTGAGGGGAATGTTGAGGGAAATGAAGCCTTGCATCGCTGCATGTACAGCTGCTCCTCGTCCAGCGCCTCTTCCACGCCGCTCCACTCCGCAATGTTATGGTCCAGGTTGAAGAGCTCTGTGTAGAGGTCGTTCACTGACATGGTGATGAAGAGACTCAAGGTTGGTGAAAGGGGGTTGAGGAAATGTCTAGGGAAATGAAGCCTTGTCATTGCTGCATGTACAGCTGCTCCTCGTCCAGCGCCTCTTCCACGCCGCTCCACTCCGCAATGTTATGGTCCAGGTTGAAGAGCTCTGTGTAGAGGTCGTTCACTGACATGATTATGAAAGAGACTGAAGGTTGGTGGAAGGGGGTTGAGGGAATGTTGAGGGAAATGAAGCCTTGCATCGCTGCATGTACAGCTGCTCCTCGTCCAGCGCCTCTTCCACGCCGCTCCACTCCGCAATGTTATGGTCCAGGTTGAAGAGCTCTGTGTAGAGGTCGTTCACTGACATGATTATGAAGAGACTCAAGGTTGGTGGAAGGGGGTTGAGGGAATGTTGAGGGAAATGAAGCCTTGCATCGCTGCATGTACAGCTGCGCCTCCTCGTCCAGCGCCTCTTCCACGCCTGCTCCACTCCACAATGTTATGGTCCAGGTTGAAGAGCTCTGTGTAGAGGTCGTTCACTGACATGATTATGAAGAGACTCAAGGTTGGTGGAAGGGGGTTGAGGGGAATGTTGAGGGAAATGAAGCCTTGCATCGCTGCATGTACAGCTGCTCCTCGCTCCAGCGCCTCTTCCACGCCGCTCCACTCCGCAATGTTATGGTCCAGGTCTGAAGAGCTCTGCGGAGAGGTCGTTCACTGAGCATGATTATGAAGAGACTCAAGGTTGGTGGAAGGGGGTTGAGGGAATGTTGAGGGAAATGAAGCCTTGCATCGCTGCATGTACAGCTGCTCCTCGTCCAGCGCCTCTTCCACGCCGCTCCACTCCGCAATGTTATGGTCCAGGTTGAAGAGCTCTGTGCAGAGGTCGTTCACTGACATGATTATGAAGAGACTCAAGGTTGGTGGGAAGGGGTTGAGGGAATGTCGAGGGAAATGAAGCCTTGCATCGCTGCATGTACAGCTGCTCCTCGTCCAGCGCCTCTTCCACGCCGCTCCACTCCGCAATGTTATGGTCCAGGTTGAGAGAGCTCTGGCGGCAGAGGTTGTTCACTGACATACGATGATGAAGAGACTGAAAGGTTGGGGGAAGGGGGTTGAGGGAATGTTGAGGGTAAATGAAGCCTTGCATCGCTGCATGTACAGCTGCTCCTCGTCCAGCGCCTCTTCCACGCCGCTCCACTCCGCAATGTTATGGTCCAGGTTGAAGAGCTCTGTGTAGAGGTTGTTCACCTGACATGCATTATGAAGTAGACTCAAGGTTGGTGGAAGGGGGTTGAGGGAATGTTGAGGGAAATGAAGCCTTGCATCGCTGCATGTACAGCTGCTCCTCGTCCAGCGCCTCTTCCACGCCGCACCACACTCCGCAATGTTATGGTCCAGGTTGAAGAGCTCTGTGTAGAGGTCGTTCACGGACATGATTATGAAAGAGACTCAAGGTTGGTGGAAGGGGGTTGAGGGAATGTTGAGGGAAATGAAGCCTTGCATCGCTGCATGTACAGCTGCTCCTCGTCCAGCGCCTCTTCCACGCCGCTCCACTCCGCAATGTTATGGTCCAGGTTGAAGAGCTCTGTGTAGAGGTCGTTCACTGACATGATTATGAAGAGACTCAAGGTTGGTGGAAGGGGGTTGAGGGACTGTTGAGGTAGATGAAGCCTTGCTTCGCTGCATGTACAGCTGCTCCTTGTCCAGCGCCTCTTCCACGCCGCTCCACTCCGCAATGTTATGGTCCAGGTTGAAGAGCTCTTGTGTAGAGGTCGTTCACTGAAATAGATTATGAAGAGACTCTAGGTTGGTGGGCAGAGGGGGTTGAGGAAATGTTGAGGGAAATGAAGCCTTGCATCGCTGCATGTACAGCTGCTCCTCGTCCAGCGCCTCTTCCACGCCTGCTTCGTCACTCCGCAAAGTTATGGTCAAGGTTGAAGAGCTCTGTGTAGAGGTCGTTCACTGACATGATTATGAAGAGACTCAAGGTTGGTGGGAAGGGGGTTGAGGGAATGTTGAGGGAAATGAAGCCTTGCATCGCTGCATGTACAGCTGCTCCTCTCTCGTCCAGCGCCTCTTCCACGCCGCTCCACTCCGCAATGTTATGGTCCAGGTTGAAGAGCTCTGTGAAGAGGTCGTTCACTGACATTATTATGAAGTGCCTCAAGGTTGGTGGAAGGGGGTTGAGGGAATGTTGAGGGTAAATGAAGCCTTGCATCGCTGCATGTACAGCTGCTCCTCGTCCAGCGCCTCTTCCACGCCGCTCCACTCCGCAATGTTATGGTCCAGGTTGAAAGAGCTCTGTGTAGAGGTCGTTCACTGACATGATTATGAAAAGATTCAAAGGTTGGTGGAAGGGGGTTGAGGGAATGTTGAGGGAAATGAAGCCTTGCATCGCTGCATGTACAGCTGCTCCTCGTCCAGCGCCTCTTCCACGCTGCTCCACTCCGCAATGTTATGGTCCAGGTTGAAGAGCTCTGTGTAGAGGTCGTTCACCTGACATGGATTATGAAGAGACTCAAGGTTGGTGGAAGGGGGTTGAGGGAATGTTGAGGGAAATGAAGCCTTGCATCGCTGCATGTACAGCTGCTCCTCGTCCAGCGCCTCTTCCACGCCGCTCCACTCCGCAATGTTATGGTCCAGGTTGAGAAGCTCTGTGTAGAGGTCGTTCACTGACATGATTATGAAGAGACTCAAGGTTGGTGGAAGGGGGTTGAGGGAATGTTGAGGGAAATGAAGCCTTGGCATTGCTGCATGTACAGCTGCTCCTCGTCCAGCGCCTCTTCCACGCCGCTCCACTCCGCAATGTTATGGTCCAGGTTGAAGAGCTCTGTGTAGAGGTCGTTCACTGACATGATTATGAAGAGACTCAAGGTCTGGTGGGAAGGGGGTTGAGGTAACGTCTCTAGGGAAATGAAGCCTTGCATCGCTGCATGTACAGCTGCTCCTCGTCCAGCGCCTCTTCCACGCCGCTCCACTCCGCAATGTTATGGTCCAGGTTGAAGAGCTCTGTGTAGAGGTCGTTCACTGACATGATTATGAAGAGACTCAAGGTTGGTGGAAGGGGGTTGAGGGAATGTTGAGGGAAATGAAGCCTTGCATCGCTGCATGTACAGCTGCTCCTCGTCCAGCGCCTCTTCCACGCCGCTCCACTCCGCAATGTTATGGTCCAGGTTGAAGAGCTCTGTGTAGAGGTCGTTCACTGACATGATTATGAAGAGACTCAAGGTTGGTGGAAGGGGGGTGGGGAGGGAATGTCGAGGGAAATGAAGCCTTGCATCGCTGCATGTACAGCTGCTCCTCGTCCAGCGCCTCTTCCACGCCACTCCACTCCGCAATGTTATGGTCCAGGTTCAAGAGCTCTGTGTAGAGGTCGTTCACTGACATGATTATGAAGAGACTCAAGGTTGGAGGAAAGGTGAGGCGGGAATGTTGAGGGAAATGAAGCCTTGCATCGCTGCATGTACAGCTGCTCCTTGTCCAGCGCCTCTTCCACGCCGCTCCACTCCGCAATGTTATGGTCCAGGTTGAAGAGCTCTGTGTAGAGGTCGTTCACTGACATGATTATGAAGAGACTCAAGGTTGGTGGAAGGGGGTTGAGGGAATGTTGAGGGAAATGAAGCCTTGCATCGCTGCATGTACAGCTGCTCCTCGTCCAGCGCCTCTTCCACGCCGCTCCACTCCGCAATGTTATGGTCCAGGTTGAAGAGCTCTGTGTAGAGGTCGTTCACTGACATGATTATGAAGAGACTCAAGGTTGGTGGAAGGGGGTTGAGGGAATGTTGAGGGAAATGAAGCCTTGCATCGCTGCATGTACAGCTGCTCCTCGTCCAGCGCCTCTTCCACGCCGCTCCACTCCGCAATGTTATGGTCCAGGTTGAAGAGCTCTGTGTAGAGGTCGTTCACTGACATGATTATGAAGAGACTCAAGGTTGGTGGAAGGGGGTTGAGGGAATGTTGAGGGAAATGAAGCCTTGCATCGCTGCATGTACAGCTGCTCCTCGTCCAGCGCCTCTTCCACGCCGCTCCACTCCGCAATGTTATGGTCCAGGTTGAAGAGCTCTGTGTAGAGGTCGTTCACTGACATGATTATGAAGAGACTCAAGGTTGGTGGAAGGGGGTTGAGGGAATGTTGAGGGAAATGAAGCCTTGCATCGCTGCATGTACAGCTGCTCCTCGTCCAGCGCCTCTTCCACGCCGCTCCACTCCGCAATGTTATGGTCCAGGTTGAAGAGCTCTGTGTAGAGGTCGTTCACTGACATGATTATGAAGAGACTCAAGGTTGGTGGAAGGGGGTTGAGGGAATGTTGAGGGAAATGAAGCCTTGCATCGCTGCATGTACAGCTGCTCCTCGTCCAGCGCCTCTTCCACGCCGCTCCACTCCGCAATGTTATGGTCCAGGTTGAAGAGCTCTGTGTAGAGGTCGTTCACTGACATGATTATGAAGAGACTCAAGGTTGGTGGAAGGGGGTTGAGGGAATGTTGAGGGAAATGAAGCCTTGCATCGCTGCATGTACAGCTGCTCCTCGTCCAGCGCCTCTTCCACGCCGCTCCACTCCGCAATGTTATGGTCCAGGTTGAAGAGCTCTGTGTAGAGGTCGTTCACTGACATGATTATGAAGAGACTCAAGGTTGGTGGAAGGGGGTTGAGGGAATGTTGAGGGAAATGAAGCCTTGCATCGCTGCATGTACAGCTGCTCCTCGTCCAGCGCCTCTTCCACGCCGCTCCACTCCGCAATGTTATGGTCCAGGTTGAAGAGCTCTGTGTAGAGGTCGTTCACTGACATGATTATGAAGAGACTCAAGGTTGGTGGAAGGGGGTTGAGGGAATGTTGAGGGAAATGAAGCCTTGCATCGCTGCATGTACAGCTGCTCCTCGTCCAGCGCCTCTTCCACGCCGCTCCACTCCGCAATGTTATGGTCCAGGTTGAAGAGCTCTGTGTAGAGGTCGTTCACTGACATGATTATGAAGAGACTCAAGGTTGGTGGAAGGGGGTTGAGGGAATGTTGAGGGAAATGAAGCCTTGCATCGCTGCATGTACAGCTGCTCCTCGTCCAGCGCCTCTTCCACGCCGCTCCACTCCGCAATGTTATGGTCCAGGTTGAAGAGCTCTGTGTAGAGGTCGTTCACTGACATGATTATGAAGAGACTCAAGGTTGGTGGAAGGGGGTTGAGGGAATGTTGAGGGAAATGAAGCCTTGCATCGCTGCATGTACAGCTGCTCCTCGTCCAGCGCCTCTTCCACGCCGCTCCACTCCGCAATGTTATGGTCCAGGTTGAAGAGCTCTGTGTAGAGGTCGTTCACTGACATGATTATGAAGAGACTCAAGGTTGGTGGAAGGGGGTTGAGGGAATGTTGAGGGAAATGAAGCCTTGCATCGCTGCATGTACAGCTGCTCCTCGTCCAGCGCCTCTTCCACGCCGCTCCACTCCGCAATGTTATGGTCCAGGTTGAAGAGCTCTGTGTAGAGGTCGTTCACTGACATGATTATGAAGAGACTCAAGGTTGGTGGAAGGGGGTTGAGGGAATGTTGAGGGAAATGAAGCCTTGCATCGCTGCATGTACAGCTGCTCCTCGTCCAGCGCCTCTTCCACGCCGCTCCACTCCGCAATGTTATGGTCCAGGTTGAAGAGCTCTGTGTAGAGGTCGTTCACTGACATGATTATGAAGAGACTCAAGGTTGGTGGAAGGGGGTTGAGGGAATGTTGAGGGAAATGAAGCCTTGCATCGCTGCATGTACAGCTGCTCCTCGTCCAGCGCCTCTTCCACGCCGCTCCACTCCGCAATGTTATGGTCCAGGTTGAAGAGCTCTGTGTAGAGGTCGTTCACTGACATGATTATGAAGAGACTCAAGGTTGGTGGAAGGGGGTTGAGGGAATGTTGAGGGAAATGAAGCCTTGCATCGCTGCATGTACAGCTGCTCCTCGTCCAGCGCCTCTTCCACGCCGCTCCACTCCGCAATGTTATGGTCCAGGTTGAAGAGCTCTGTGTAGAGGTCGTTCACTGACATGATTATGAAGAGACTCAAGGTTGGTGGAAGGGGGTTGAGGGAATGTTGAGGGAAATGAAGCCTTGCATCGCTGCATGTACAGCTGCTCCTCGTCCAGCGCCTCTTCCACGCCGCTCCACTCCGCAATGTTATGGTCCAGGTTGAAGAGCTCTGTGTAGAGGTCGTTCACTGACATGATTATGAAGAGACTCAAGGTTGGTGGAAGGGGGTTGAGGGAATGTTGAGGGAAATGAAGCCTTGCATCGCTGCATGTACAGCTGCTCCTCGTCCAGCGCCTCTTCCACGCCGCTCCACTCCGCAATGTTATGGTCCAGGTTGAAGAGCTCTGTGTAGAGGTCGTTCACTGACATGATTATGAAGAGACTCAAGGTTGGTGGAAGGGGGTTGAGGGAATGTTGAGGGAAATGAAGCCTTGCATCGCTGCATGTACAGCTGCTCCTCGTCCAGCGCCTCTTCCACGCCGCTCCACTCCGCAATGTTATGGTCCAGGTTGAAGAGCTCTGTGTAGAGGTCGTTCACTGACATGATTATGAAGAGACTCAAGGTTGGTGGAAGGGGGTTGAGGGAATGTTGAGGGAAATGAAGCCTTGCATCGCTGCATGTACAGCTGCTCCTCGTCCAGCGCCTCTTCCACGCCGCTCCACTCCGCAATGTTATGGTCCAGGTTGAAGAGCTCTGTGTAGAGGTCGTTCACTGACATGATTATGAAGAGACTCAAGGTTGGTGGAAGGGGGTTGAGGGAATGTTGAGGGAAATGAAGCCTTGCATCGCTGCATGTACAGCTGCTCCTCGTCCAGCGCCTCTTCCACGCCGCTCCACTCCGCAATGTTATGGTCCAGGTTGAAGAGCTCTGTGTAGAGGTCGTTCACTGACATGATTATGAAGAGACTCAAGGTTGGTGGAAGGGGGTTGAGGGAATGTTGAGGGAAATGAAGCCTTGCATCGCTGCATGTACAGCTGCTCCTCGTCCAGCGCCTCTTCCACGCCGCTCCACTCCGCAATGTTATGGTCCAGGTTGAAGAGCTCTGTGTAGAGGTCGTTCACTGACATGATTATGAAGAGACTCAAGGTTGGTGGAAGGGGGTTGAGGGAATGTTGAGGGAAATGAAGCCTTGCATCGCTGCATGTACAGCTGCTCCTCGTCCAGCGCCTCTTCCACGCCGCTCCACTCCGCAATGTTATGGTCCAGGTTGAAGAGCTCTGTGTAGAGGTCGTTCACTGACATGATTATGAAGAGACTCAAGGTTGGTGGAAGGGGGTTGAGGGAATGTTGAGGGAAATGAAGCCTTGCATCGCTGCATGTACAGCTGCTCCTCGTCCAGCGCCTCTTCCACGCCGCTCCACTCCGCAATGTTATGGTCCAGGTTGAAGAGCTCTGTGTAGAGGTCGTTCACTGACATGATTATGAAGAGACTCAAGGTTGGTGGAAGGGGGTTGAGGGAATGTTGAGGGAAATGAAGCCTTGCATCGCTGCATGTACAGCTGCTCCTCGTCCAGCGCCTCTTCCACGCCGCTCCACTCCGCAATGTTATGGTCCAGGTTGAAGAGCTCTGTGTAGAGGTCGTTCACTGACATGATTATGAAGAGACTCAAGGTTGGTGGAAGGGGGTTGAGGGAATGTTGAGGGAAATGAAGCCTTGCATCGCTGCATGTACAGCTGCTCCTCGTCCAGCGCCTCTTCCACGCCGCTCCACTCCGCAATGTTATGGTCCAGGTTGAAGAGCTCTGTGTAGAGGTCGTTCACTGACATGATTATGAAGAGACTCAAGGTTGGTGGAAGGGGGTTGAGGGAATGTTGAGGGAAATGAAGCCTTGCATCGCTGCATGTACAGCTGCTCCTCGTCCAGCGCCTCTTCCACGCCGCTCCACTCCGCAATGTTATGGTCCAGGTTGAAGAGCTCTGTGTAGAGGTCGTTCACTGACATGATTATGAAGAGACTCAAGGTTGGTGGAAGGGGGTTGAGGGAATGTTGAGGGAAATGAAGCCTTGCATCGCTGCATGTACAGCTGCTCCTCGTCCAGCGCCTCTTCCACGCCGCTCCACTCCGCAATGTTATGGTCCAGGTTGAAGAGCTCTGTGTAGAGGTCGTTCACTGACATGATTATGAAGAGACTCAAGGTTGGTGGAAGGGGGTTGAGGGAATGTTGAGGGAAATGAAGCCTTGCATCGCTGCATGTACAGCTGCTCCTCGTCCAGCGCCTCTTCCACGCCGCTCCACTCCGCAATGTTATGGTCCAGGTTGAAGAGCTCTGTGTAGAGGTCGTTCACTGACATGATTATGAAGAGACTCAAGGTTGGTGGAAGGGGGTTGAGGGAATGTTGAGGGAAATGAAGCCTTGCATCGCTGCATGTACAGCTGCTCCTCGTCCAGCGCCTCTTCCACGCCGCTCCACTCCGCAATGTTATGGTCCAGGTTGAAGAGCTCTGTGTAGAGGTCGTTCACTGACATGATTATGAAGAGACTCAAGGTTGGTGGAAGGGGGTTGAGGGAATGTTGAGGGAAATGAAGCCTTGCATCGCTGCATGTACAGCTGCTCCTCGTCCAGCGCCTCTTCCACGCCGCTCCACTCCGCAATGTTATGGTCCAGGTTGAAGAGCTCTGTGTAGAGGTCGTTCACTGACATGATTATGAAGAGACTCAAGGTTGGTGGAAGGGGGTTGAGGGAATGTTGAGGGAAATGAAGCCTTGCATCGCTGCATGTACAGCTGCTCCTCGTCCAGCGCCTCTTCCACGCCGCTCCACTCCGCAATGTTATGGTCCAGGTTGAAGAGCTCTGTGTAGAGGTCGTTCACTGACATGATTATGAAGAGACTCAAGGTTGGTGGAAGGGGGTTGAGGGAATGTTGAGGGAAATGAAGCCTTGCATCGCTGCATGTACAGCTGCTCCTCGTCCAGCGCCTCTTCCACGCCGCTCCACTCCGCAATGTTATGGTCCAGGTTGAAGAGCTCTGTGTAGAGGTCGTTCACTGACATGATTATGAAGAGACTCAAGGTTGGTGGAAGGGGGTTGAGGGAATGTTGAGGGAAATGAAGCCTTGCATCGCTGCATGTACAGCTGCTCCTCGTCCAGCGCCTCTTCCACGCCGCTCCACTCCGCAATGTTATGGTCCAGGTTGAAGAGCTCTGTGTAGAGGTCGTTCACTGACATGATTATGAAGAGACTCAAGGTTGGTGGAAGGGGGTTGAGGGAATGTTGAGGGAAATGAAGCCTTGCATCGCTGCATGTACAGCTGCTCCTCGTCCAGCGCCTCTTCCACGCCGCTCCACTCCGCAATGTTATGGTCCAGGTTGAAGAGCTCTGTGTAGAGGTCGTTCACTGACATGATTATGAAGAGACTCAAGGTTGGTGGAAGGGGGTTGAGGGAATGTTGAGGGAAATGAAGCCTTGCATCGCTGCATGTACAGCTGCTCCTCGTCCAGCGCCTCTTCCACGCCGCTCCACTCCGCAATGTTATGGTCCAGGTTGAAGAGCTCTGTGTAGAGGTCGTTCACTGACATGATTATGAAGAGACTCAAGGTTGGTGGAAGGGGGTTGAGGGAATGTTGAGGGAAATGAAGCCTTGCATCGCTGCATGTACAGCTGCTCCTCGTCCAGCGCCTCTTCCACGCCGCTCCACTCCGCAATGTTATGGTCCAGGTTGAAGAGCTCTGTGTAGAGGTCGTTCACTGACATGATTATGAAGAGACTCAAGGTTGGTGGAAGGGGGTTGAGGGAATGTTGAGGGAAATGAAGCCTTGCATCGCTGCATGTACAGCTGCTCCTCGTCCAGCGCCTCTTCCACGCCGCTCCACTCCGCAATGTTATGGTCCAGGTTGAAGAGCTCTGTGTAGAGGTCGTTCACTGACATGATTATGAAGAGACTCAAGGTTGGTGGAAGGGGGTTGAGGGAATGTTGAGGGAAATGAAGCCTTGCATCGCTGCATGTACAGCTGCTCCTCGTCCAGCGCCTCTTCCACGCCGCTCCACTCCGCAATGTTATGGTCCAGGTTGAAGAGCTCTGTGTAGAGGTCGTTCACTGACATGATTATGAAGAGACTCAAGGTTGGTGGAAGGGGGTTGAGGGAATGTTGAGGGAAATGAAGCCTTGCATCGCTGCATGTACAGCTGCTCCTCGTCCAGCGCCTCTTCCACGCCGCTCCACTCCGCAATGTTATGGTCCAGGTTGAAGAGCTCTGTGTAGAGGTCGTTCACTGACATGATTATGAAGAGACTCAAGGTTGGTGGAAGGGGGTTGAGGGAATGTTGAGGGAAATGAAGCCTTGCATCGCTGCATGTACAGCTGCTCCTCGTCCAGCGCCTCTTCCACGCCGCTCCACTCCGCAATGTTATGGTCCAGGTTGAAGAGCTCTGTGTAGAGGTCGTTCACTGACATGATTATGAAGAGACTCAAGGTTGGTGGAAGGGGGTTGAGGGAATGTTGAGGGAAATGAAGCCTTGCATCGCTGCATGTACAGCTGCTCCTCGTCCAGCGCCTCTTCCACGCCGCTCCACTCCGCAATGTTATGGTCCAGGTTGAAGAGCTCTGTGTAGAGGTCGTTCACTGACATGATTATGAAGAGACTCAAGGTTGGTGGAAGGGGGTTGAGGGAATGTTGAGGGAAATGAAGCCTTGCATCGCTGCATGTACAGCTGCTCCTCGTCCAGCGCCTCTTCCACGCCGCTCCACTCCGCAATGTTATGGTCCAGGTTGAAGAGCTCTGTGTAGAGGTCGTTCACTGACATGATTATGAAGAGACTCAAGGTTGGTGGAAGGGGGTTGAGGGAATGTTGAGGGAAATGAAGCCTTGCATCGCTGCATGTACAGCTGCTCCTCGTCCAGCGCCTCTTCCACGCCGCTCCACTCCGCAATGTTATGGTCCAGGTTGAAGAGCTCTGTGTAGAGGTCGTTCACTGACATGATTATGAAGAGACTCAAGGTTGGTGGAAGGGGGTTGAGGGAATGTTGAGGGAAATGAAGCCTTGCATCGCTGCATGTACAGCTGCTCCTCGTCCAGCGCCTCTTCCACGCCGCTCCACTCCGCAATGTTATGGTCCAGGTTGAAGAGCTCTGTGTAGAGGTCGTTCACTGACATGATTATGAAGAGACTCAAGGTTGGTGGAAGGGGGTTGAGGGAATGTTGAGGGAAATGAAGCCTTGCATCGCTGCATGTACAGCTGCTCCTCGTCCAGCGCCTCTTCCACGCCGCTCCACTCCGCAATGTTATGGTCCAGGTTGAAGAGCTCTGTGTAGAGGTCGTTCACTGACATGATTATGAAGAGACTCAAGGTTGGTGGAAGGGGGTTGAGGGAATGTTGAGGGAAATGAAGCCTTGCATCGCTGCATGTACAGCTGCTCCTCGTCCAGCGCCTCTTCCACGCCGCTCCACTCCGCAATGTTATGGTCCAGGTTGAAGAGCTCTGTGTAGAGGTCGTTCACTGACATGATTATGAAGAGACTCAAGGTTGGTGGAAGGGGGTTGAGGGAATGTTGAGGGAAATGAAGCCTTGCATCGCTGCATGTACAGCTGCTCCTCGTCCAGCGCCTCTTCCACGCCGCTCCACTCCGCAATGTTATGGTCCAGGTTGAAGAGCTCTGTGTAGAGGTCGTTCACTGACATGATTATGAAGAGACTCAAGGTTGGTGGAAGGGGGTTGAGGGAATGTTGAGGGAAATGAAGCCTTGCATCGCTGCATGTACAGCTGCTCCTCGTCCAGCGCCTCTTCCACGCCGCTCCACTCCGCAATGTTATGGTCCAGGTTGAAGAGCTCTGTGTAGAGGTCGTTCACTGACATGATTATGAAGAGACTCAAGGTTGGTGGAAGGGGGTTGAGGGAATGTTGAGGGAAATGAAGCCTTGCATCGCTGCATGTACAGCTGCTCCTCGTCCAGCGCCTCTTCCACGCCGCTCCACTCCGCAATGTTATGGTCCAGGTTGAAGAGCTCTGTGTAGAGGTCGTTCACTGACATGATTATGAAGAGACTCAAGGTTGGTGGAAGGGGGTTGAGGGAATGTTGAGGGAAATGAAGCCTTGCATCGCTGCATGTACAGCTGCTCCTCGTCCAGCGCCTCTTCCACGCCGCTCCACTCCGCAATGTTATGGTCCAGGTTGAAGAGCTCTGTGTAGAGGTCGTTCACTGACATGATTATGAAGAGACTCAAGGTTGGTGGAAGGGGGTTGAGGGAATGTTGAGGGAAATGAAGCCTTGCATCGCTGCATGTACAGCTGCTCCTCGTCCAGCGCCTCTTCCACGCCGCTCCACTCCGCAATGTTATGGTCCAGGTTGAAGAGCTCTGTGTAGAGGTCGTTCACTGACATGATTATGAAGAGACTCAAGGTTGGTGGAAGGGGGTTGAGGGAATGTTGAGGGAAATGAAGCCTTGCATCGCTGCATGTACAGCTGCTCCTCGTCCAGCGCCTCTTCCACGCCGCTCCACTCCGCAATGTTATGGTCCAGGTTGAAGAGCTCTGTGTAGAGGTCGTTCACTGACATGATTATGAAGAGACTCAAGGTTGGTGGAAGGGGGTTGAGGGAATGTTGAGGGAAATGAAGCCTTGCATCGCTGCATGTACAGCTGCTCCTCGTCCAGCGCCTCTTCCACGCCGCTCCACTCCGCAATGTTATGGTCCAGGTTGAAGAGCTCTGTGTAGAGGTCGTTCACTGACATGATTATGAAGAGACTCAAGGTTGGTGGAAGGGGGTTGAGGGAATGTTGAGGGAAATGAAGCCTTGCATCGCTGCATGTACAGCTGCTCCTCGTCCAGCGCCTCTTCCACGCCGCTCCACTCCGCAATGTTATGGTCCAGGTTGAAGAGCTCTGTGTAGAGGTCGTTCACTGACATGATTATGAAGAGACTCAAGGTTGGTGGAAGGGGGTTGAGGGAATGTTGAGGGAAATGAAGCCTTGCATCGCTGCATGTACAGCTGCTCCTCGTCCAGCGCCTCTTCCACGCCGCTCCACTCCGCAATGTTATGGTCCAGGTTGAAGAGCTCTGTGTAGAGGTCGTTCACTGACATGATTATGAAGAGACTCAAGGTTGGTGGAAGGGGGTTGAGGGAATGTTTACCCTCCTTGCTTCCACCCTGGATCCCAAGGTGGCCGTTGGCTATTGCGGCTTTGTAGTGGGTGGGGTCGCTGGGTACGAAAGGGGGAGAGTCGTTGTAGTTGAGGGCGGCAGGCATGATTCCATCTCCGTCGCCGCCATTCCCCACCTTGGCCACCACCTGCAGTTTTTTCATCAGTCCACATTTCTTTGCGCGGTGAGAGAGATGCACACGCTTGCAGAGAGAGTCCCGCTGGCCCTGAAAGTCGTCCACACTCTGTGTCAGCGCGTCCTATGATCATTTCTTTATTCACGCTAATGAGAGACGTTAATTGACGCATTCAAAGATATTCCTCCAGGTATGAGACTGCACAACGAGATATCGGAAAGAAGCGAAGCGGAAATTGGCGAAATTAACCTCTAAACGAGAAACAGAGAAAGTCTATGAATGAAATCAGCTCAGCCCCTCTAACATGCTAAAGATAGGCAGAGAACCAATAGTTGTATTGCAAAAGCCGCAAAAGCAGCTGTTCTAAAAGGAGGTAAAAAGCTCATTTCAGCCATCAACCCTTCTCCTCCCCAAATACACTTGGTTAGGAAAAAATAACCAGTATCTTTGCTTCCTCCTTCTCAACTGTTTTTCTGAGCTCGTACAGATCCACTCGTCGTTTGTGGTTCAGAGTTTTCCGCATCCGTATTTGGTCTGCAAAACGCAGCAATACTCAGACTCAGTAGCACTACATACCGATTACTTTGCAAGGCCATCAAAGCGGAGAATAAGGGATCACAAGTGCCGAGACTTTAGCCACAGGTTATGATTAGAAACATATGGCTTTTGATGTTTTCGCGAATCGTTTTCCATGTTTGCATTCTTTTCCTCTTCATCCAGTGAAGCATAACCATACTAAAATCCACTATAACCATCGTAGATCAATTGCAATTGTGTAAAAATTGAAAAAGGTCATTTTAAATGGTATTTGCTCATCTAAAAATTACTGCTCATTTTTGAGCAAACGACAATATAGGAAAGCATGGATGTGTATATATATCTCCAATACTCATTAGATTACTTTTCTGCAGTATTTTGCTTTAAAAAATAATTATATACTACGTACCTATTTAATTTATTTCGAAGTCCATTGTAAATTATTTTGAAAAAATCAGTTTTACTTTAAACCACATGTTGAAGTATTACTGCTTTGAAGAGCCGAGAACCGTACAGCTGTGAAGTCCATCTTTTGGGTAACGTCTGATGCCACAGACATTAGAGCTAAATTGCTTTGGATGGTGTCACAAAGTCATCGTTTTTCAAATAAGGATTACCCCTCTCCCCTCATAAAATGCTATCTTGATTTTGTCAGTTATGTGTCTTAAGTGCAAGCATTAAAAAGTTGTCATTTCAACAATTATAACAATTTCAATAATTAAGGCTTGTAGATTTGTCCATGAATTTTTCTGCCGGCTTTATGTCGTTTTCAAATATAAAACTTGGACACACCACACACCGCCTCATATGTTTAGGCTATAAATGCACACTGTTTGCGAAGATGTGTATTTAAAAGTTGGAAAAGTAAAAACTAGGCACTTGAAGTAGGGGCGTAGGTTAGTAGCAGATCCTTTCTTTGCTGGGGGAGGCTAGAGAGAGCTTGCTCCGCTTGGCGCTCCATCCTCAATCGCTTATCGTTCCCCTTGCACACTTTGGCCTAAGCCTCGGATTAGGTTAGATGGCCTAGAAATCTCCTTCCCCCTCTCCGCTTGCCCCATCCCAAACTCCTTCACCCTCCTCCTCTGCCCAAACTCCTAAACCCCCAAACCCTGTGCTTCGAAGGAGACGGGAGGTGGAAGATCGAAGGAAGGAAGGCTTCGTACCAGCTCGCTCTCCCATCTCCTTACCTTTCAATCCCACTCTTTAACCTCCCCTTCACCCTCCCAGCCTCGCTTCCTCACAAATCGCCCTCCTCCTCCTATCCAACCTCCACTCCTCCCCTCCCCTCTTCCCTTTCCTTCCTTCTCCTTCTAAACCCCACCGAAACCCCTTCAAAAGCGCACCACGCAGCAAAGCTCCGTAAATCAATCAGTCCCATCCATTCTGCCCATCCCACTGCCATTGCCAGCCCACTTCCCCACCTTTCGCTACATCCTCATCCACGATTCACGTCATCGTCTCTCCTTTTTTTCGTGCGGCCGAAGGCTTCCAGTCGTGGAGGGAGGGCAGGACAGTCAGAGCGGCAGCGGGCAGTCCCCCCATTTTTCGTCCGTCATTCCGCATATTTGAATAAACCTTTGGCTCGTGACTAGAAAACCCACTAGGTATTTTTGCACTTGGGGGAGGGGGATTCTCGTCACCAAATTTGTTGACCATTATCCGTATCCCCCCAAATACCAAGGGGGGTATTTTCTAAATATTTTCAGGCTTCCGAATTCCTTTCTTTCAATAATAGCATTTTATTTAAGCACAATATCGTTACAGAATGTAAAGCCAGAAATCGACTTTGACTACCGCATATTTTGCTTGATGGCACTCCAAATTTAAGCAAAACTTTCTCCGTGGATATAGAACTAAGAATATGTTATATGTTATATATGTTATATGCTATAATAACTAAAAATATTTGTCCCAAAGCTACCTTGCCGCGTTGTTGTTGAGTGGGCAAGATCCATACATAAACTGTAATTATCCCTCCCATTAAGTGAATATACTATTCTCGGAACATTCCTGTAACAGCAAATTGCTCCTTTCTTGTGTAATATTTAGGGTGCTTGCTATTTTAGGCTTTTTTCAAGCGTCAGCCATATCAACAAGGTATTCTCGGCTGTTGCCAAGATGCGCGGCCTTTGTTCCAAGTAATAAGCTAAGCAATAATTCGTATTAACTGCTTCAAGATACCGCCGCAGCAAACGTATCCGACAAAATTCAGCTGAGTTTATTAAAAAACCAAGAATTTATGGATGTTCGAATTTTTGAAACATCAAGATTTTAGGTTTTTGACTATAAATCATGAAATAAAAAATTGTGTCAAAAAGTTCTACTATCAACTTCAAGATATCACCATGACAGACGTACATGCCAAAATTCAGATGATTTCATTGAAAAACCATCGATTTATGGATGTTCAAATTTTTGAAACATTAAGAATTTAGGTTTTTGGCCATAAATTGAGAAATAACAAATATTTCGGAAATTCCTTTTGCCAGCTTCAAGAAAGCACCTCGACGGACGTACCTGCCAAAATTCAGCCAATTTCATTGAAAAACCAGTGATTTATGAATTGTCATATTTTGAAACATAAAAAAATTGAGTTTTGGGCGAAAATCGAAAAATTACGCCCATCCCAAAAAATGGCCTGGAGATACCACCCAGACGGACCTTCATGCAAAAAATCAGCCAATTTCGTTGAAAAACCGCGGAGGCCCGCCCTCGGAACCACACATATATATATCCAGAATATGAATGCTAAGCCTTGTCCGTTACGAGATAACTTCGCGCAAGCCCAATTCAGCAGCTGCATGGGAAGTGAGAACATTTTTGGGTAAATCGGGGGCGCTGAACAAGAATATGTTTTTGGCAGCTTGCTCCGATCACGGGAATGTGCTTAAAACGTTGAAAATGTGAGTTTTTTCAATGTTTTCCATCTGCGCAGTTTTGGAAAGCTACCCAATCTTTTAATGTTGCATTCTTTAAACTTAACTTTCCATACAGCATAGCAAACCAGCGTCCCTCTTAAGGGATCTAACTTCATATGAGTTGGATACCTAATTTTTGAAGTCCCTCGAGGACAGCCAGTTGTTTGCTGTTGCATTCATTTGGCGTGGCTGTGATTTGACCACTGGGTGAGGGTCTCTAAATGACTCAGTATACCAAAAAAGAGGGCCATGAAGCCCGAATTCCAATTCATCGCCATGATCATGATCAGCTCACTATTATAAGCCTTTCTTTCTCCAAAACTTTTACAGAACAAAAGCATTGACCCCCTGGGCATTTGCTTTCTATGAAAGCGAAATAAATTGCCAAATAATGGTATAGCTCAAAATATACAAATACTTTGACTTTTTTATGATTAAAATGTAAGTGCACGAATCGTTAAAAAGTGCAAAAAAAATTATCAATATACAGCAAGGGCATAAAACCAAAAATAGATAAAATTAAAATGCTTCGCAAGAAACCAAAGAGTTTATGCAATATAAAATTGCAACAAAAGATAGTTAGAATATATGAATCGAAGGGAAAGGAAAATAATAAAAATGAAAACTAAAACATTTGAACAAATTCTCAGTTGCAAATTTGAATTCCCTTTGGAATAAATTTGAATAAAAATAAAAATTAATTAGCTCAACAAAGAGCAAAAATCGCACAAACTGACCTAACTTATAGTGGAAATAAAAATAAAAGAGATTTAATTTAGAACAATTAGAAACAGACATGAAATAAAATAGCATAGAAGAGTTATAAGAAACAAAACAAGCTTAGAATAAATAACTTTCAGGGTAACGTGGAAAAATTAATTTGCAAAAAGAAGAATTAAGCAACGAAAATTTACCATGAAAAAAAATTTAAAAAAATTAAACAAGATATCAAAAGAGAACCAGAAAATTCAATACGGCAAATTTAAATGAATTTGAACTATAAATCAATAAAAATACACAAATCAATAAGCGAAATTTATGATATGCGCCGCAGGCCTCTCCCAACCTAGTCTTATATAATACGGGTGATGCCATTTTGGGGGGTGCCTCGGCGCCACCTGGATTCTTTACTTATCTTGGCATATGATAGCTCTTTGCATGGCTTTTGACGAGTTATTCAATATTTTTTGGGGCGCGCAGTGTATGGGTAATGCTGAAAATATGAAATAATCGAAAATGTGTCCATTTTTGCCGTTTTTGGCCATTTTTTGACTTTGAAACCCTATAACTCATCCAGATTTTAACTTTTTCTGTCGGACTTTTTTTTAAATTGAAGCTACAAGAGTTATGCATTAAATCCAGAGGTTAGTTTTCAAAGTTTTGAGTCAAATGTTTTTTAAAAAATGGATTGACTGATGCCAATTTTTTCATTTTCGGCCTACCCAGGAGCCTGATGTATTTGGGATGAATTAAGTAATTATTCAAGGCAAGGTTGAGTCAGTGTTTTCCCAGGCTATGCGAATGATGTGCATTGACCTAAAGCATTCTCAGGCATTATTTGAGATTTTTGAGCCAGGCATGCTGAGAAGGCCATGATGCAATGTGTACATTTATGGCTATTTCTTGTCCTTTAAATAATCAGTTTTGAATTTATTGTATAGCCAATAAATGGAATTTGTAATACAGCTTTTTTCATTTAAGCATCTGACAATTTGTAATTGATTGTTTACAAGGGTGGCCGCGCGAAGCGCGGCCACTGACCAATATTACTAGTATATATATATGCGGACAGACGGACGCAAAAATGAGGTAACTGCTTAAGCTGGCCTTGGCCGCCCGCCGCTTCGGGCAGGGCGCCAGAGCTCCTGCGGCCTCCGGGCACGGGTGCTACGGCCCCTACGCTTCGCCTAGCATGCTTCGCATGCTAGGCTACGCTCCGGGGCCTCCGCACCCATGCCCTCCGGCCTCCGGAGCTCTGACTGCCCTGCCCTCTGCGGCAGGCGGCCTTCGGCCGCGCAAAAATTATTATTTTGGTTGTAATCTTTATTTTCCCATATCATTCCAAAACTTTAAACGTAAGTGAAAAGTATTGTTGCTCGCAAAAAATTAAGTCTCCATTTTCCACCTAATAGGTATCACACAAATTCAGCCATACGAAAAGTTTATGAGTCTTTATGTAACGTGAAAGAAATTTGGAGATCATCGATTACTTCCTAAAGGCATATTAGCCTTCTTTTGGTGTGAGAACAAGTTTTTTTTCGAAAACATAGGCGCTCTTTTACAAACTTGAGCCTAACAAAGGCTGGTGACATGGCAACTGGGAAATGATGGGGGAAGAAGGGCGGACAAGAGACGTGGCCTGTAGCAGCAGGTGAGGACAAATGAGGGGAGCAGAGTGGGCAGGTGGGTGTCAGAGTGAACAGCTTTTCACTTCAATCAGCCTACTCAGCTCAACTTGGCTCAGTCTCTGGCTTCTCTGATGGTGCAAGGAGGAAGTTGGCAGGGAGTGAGCGTCCATTGGGCACAGTTGTCTGAGTCCTGGTTGGGCCTTGTCTGCGGGCGTGTCCGTGCGGGTGTGTTGATCAGAAGGGGGGGAGGGGGGTCGAAGGAGATGGAGGAAGGGGGTAGGAGAGGTGAGCAGGGGTGGAAGGTGAAGAGTGGGAGGCGGGATGAGGGGGAGGGGAGGGGAGGAGGAGGAGGGATGGTTGGCTAGGTGTTACCCAACCCGGGGGGCAGCAGGAGCAGCAGGCGCCTGTTGGCCCGCCGCCGCCGCTTTCTCATCACTCTTCCCCACCGACCCCAACACCCTCCTCCTTCCTTCTTCTCCTCCCTTCCTTCCCCCTTCTCTCACTGCCCTCCCCTCTCGCACCCTCTCCTCCTCCGCCTTGTTCGCCCCACCCCCCTACTCTCCCCCACCCCCTCCTCTCATCTCTCCTCCCTCCGGCCCCAGCTCTTCTTCGCCTCGCCTAAAGCCGGACGGACAGGGCGTAGAAGTTGTCACCGCGGCGGCCTATCCCTTTCCGCCCTCCCTCCTTATGTCTTTCTTTCCACCCACCAACTTCCCCCTCATTTTCAGCCTCAAGGAGAACCTTGGCTGCAATAGGCCTGATTGTGTGAAGAGAATGGTAGTGAAGTGGGGGCAGGACGGGATATGATGACTTTGGCTGCATTAATGCGATTGGAGTGCGGGCGGGGTTATCTGGTGCTGTGCAGAAGGAGCCTTGGCCGTCCACTCCCATTCCCTCTTCTCATCCATCAGCTCCACGAGGCAGCTAACCCAATTTCACGCCCCTCCATATACTTTTTTCGTCTTTGCCCATCAGCTGGGGACAAGACACATATTTGCCCTGCGTTGCATCTTCAACTCGATTGCCTTATTTCCCATCTGCCTTCCTCTGACTCAAATCGACACCATCAAATTCACTTTTATCATGTTACACTCAGCATTAACGCTCCTATAAGGACTGAAAAGAGGGGCTGTGCGTTTTTTCGGCACTTGCTAGTGAGTTGAAGGGCATTCGTCTTTCATTCATATTGGCTGCTGGTTTTTGTCGGTCCAATGGGAGCTGGGAGGAAATGATGAATGGAGAGGGAAGAGGGAGAAAGAAGACTCACTACTGCTTTGTCTGCCTGCCCTGCCTAGCTTCATCTAACACCAGAGACCTATACTGGTTGCGTCAAATAAGTGGGTGGCTGGAGCGTAAGCGTTCCAGGGTGGGGAGGTGAGATGGGGAAGAGTGGGTGTGATGTGGGGGGCGGATTCCGAGCTGGAGGTTCTTTGGCGCAAGGGCCGCTGGTCGTTCATCACAGCCTCCGCATCACCTGGCCTCTCCACGCATCCCGCCCATCTCTCACCCCCATCCTTCCTTCCCTCCTTCCCACCACCGCTTATTGCCGCCGCCCGCCCACACCAAATCTTCTCCTCACCCTTCTTCCTCCTCCTCCCGCTCTTCTCACTTTACAAGCCCTTCTCAATGGCTTCTACGCTACGCCTCTGCCTATTCATCATTTCTGCTGGCTAGCTGACCGGGCGTATTGCTTCTCTGCTGATGAGGGAGGTGTGAGGAAGGAGGGAGGAGGATGAGGAGGGGGGAGGTGTGAGGATGGAGTGGGGAGGAGGGAGGAGGAAGGAGGGGTGAGGAAGGAAGAGGAGGAGAGTAAAAGGGGGGGGGGTGTGGGAGAGGCTGGCGCTCGTTCGGCCCGCGCCTCCCGGCTAATTTGTTCATTTTCTTCTCCCATTTATCACCGCCTGCGCAACTCAAGGAAGGCGCCCTTTTCACACCCTCCTGCTTTTACTGCTCCCTCCGCACCCCTCCTGCCCCCCGTCCTTCCTCACTGCCTGCCAGGCCAGCCCTCCTCCTCCTACACCACCTCCACAACTTCCGCTCCCCACCAGCATTGCCCCTTTTGCGTCATCAGCCTCCCTCAGCCTGCCTCTTCACCTCCTCTCCTTCATCCTCTCCTTCAGGCTTGCTAGGAATGGGAGCTGTGATGGGGATGGGAGGATTGAAGTGAGTGAGCTTGGAGGCGTGTTGCATGCTGCAGAGGGGCGGTAAGTGGAAGGTACGGTAGCCGAGATTGGCTCATTCCCCGCCGATCCTTCTTCAAGCCCTTCTTGACGATGCCGCAGACGCCCCCCCCCCGCTTTTTCTCACCCGCATTTTGACAGGACACCAGATGCTGGCTCAGCCTGAAGACGCGTACACAAAGTCCCCCCTGATTGACGGGGCGCTTGCACCTAAACACCTTCTCCCACTTGCTCTGCACCCTTCCTCCTCCTCCCACCCTCCTTCCTCCTTCCCCCTTCCCCCACCGCCTCCCCCCTCCCCTCTCCTTACTCGCTTGTCCCGCGCACCCTCGCTTTTTGCTCCTCTCCTCACAAGCCGGAATGACGTCTTCTGGCGAGCAAAGCGCTCCACTAAGCTTCAGCTTGCCAGAGTTAGTGCGAAAGGAGCGAAGTGGCGGGAGTGAGGGGGAGAGGAGGGGAGAGGGGAGGGGGAAGGAGAAGGGGGAAGGGAAAGGAGGGTGGAAAGGGGAGGAGTAGTGGAAGGAGGGAGGATGAAAGAGGAGGTGAGCGTAGGCCGCTGCCGGAGCTCATCTGCGAAGGAGGGTAGACGGAGATGGCTTTGGTCAAGAGTAGGCGGAGGGAGGGAGGCTTTGCTGGAAGATCACCCAGGGGACGTGTAGGAGGGTAGGGAAGGGGGCGTGGAGGGGGCTAAGGAGAGAGCGTGAGGGGTTGAGAGAGTGAGGGGCTATGGGGCCAGGGGTTGCAAGTGACTATGCTGGCGGGAGGGGCTGGTGATGACTGTCTCTTCCGCTCTTCTTCCGCTGCTAGTGGGTGGAGAGGCGGTTGAGGGGAGAGGGAGAGGGAGAGGGAAAGGAAGGGATGGAAAGAGTCTGGGTAACGAGCGGCGTTGAAGCAGAGGCCTTTTTTGCAGAGGCCAGGATGAGCGTTTCAAAGGGCGTCGCTGGTATCAGGCGAACGGAGGAGGAAGAGGAAGGGGGAGGGAGGGAGGCTTTGTGGCCCATGGCTAATGGTGCATAAATCAGGTACCCAATCGCCCGTGGACTACTGATGCCCTTCCTTCCTTCCCTCCCACCCTCCCCTGTCCTCCTCCTTCGCCCTCGCCCCTCTCCACCCGCGCCCCTTGCAAAGCCCCAAAGCCCTCCTCCGAAGCAGGAGAAGGCACCCCCGAAGACCCCCGCGAAATCCCCAACGACGAGTCCGAGGGCCCGGGGTAGTGGGCGGATTCCAAGGTCTTACCCTTACCCTTCCCCTCCCCCCTCTTGTCCCCCCTCATCCTTCCTTTCCCCCTCACCCCCCTCGTCTAAGCTTCTTCGCCCAGACTCCCCCTGAGCCGATTTTCCTCCCTTCCTTTTTTCCAGCCATCCATATTCAACCACTACACGCCTCTTCTAGCTTGCTAAAGGCATTAGAAAAATTTCATTTTCTCCTGCCTCCTTCGGAAGCATATCAGCTTAACTTCTTTTCTGCAATCGCATTAGGTATTGCCCAGGACTTTGCGCTTTGAAGAAATTGGGAGCAGGTGAAAAATGTGGAATAGGCTAGACAAAGGAATTTGTCTGTGAACAGAGCATAGAAGGTTTTTATGAGGTGGGTCGTAAAGGTGACTGGAGGACAGATGGACTATAAACTCGCACGATCTACTGTGTCCATTGGAAAATGAATGATTTCTTTTTCATGTATCTCTTGGCCAAAGCTGTAGGCTGATTGAAGTTGAGTTCGGCTGTTTGATTTGCTGTTAGAAAGTTGAGTGTTAGTTGATCAGTTGGAGGACTGGACCTTAGCGATAAATTATTGTCTCTCGTTAAATGGATGAGTGGTTGTTGGATTTTTGGCGGGAAACTTCATTGCGCATTGATGTCAATTAGCCCGCAACTCCAACACTTCCATCACTTGAAGTCAATTAAACGGTCCTTGGCAAAAGTGATAATTCAAGAGGCCAGTTGTCTCCGCTCCGCTCCATTCCATTAGGGGGCTAGGAGGTGAATGTGAGTCGGAGCTGGGCTCGGGGCGTGAGGAGAAAAAGGCAGTGTCAACAGGAGAGAAAGTGAATGAGGCAGGGCGATGTTTTGATAAGCGGGGGAAGCTTGGGGGGTGTAAAGGTAGGGCGTTGAGGAGAGGAGAAGGAGGTGGAGGGGGTGTGAAACTGGAGCCGAGGTTGTCGCTTGGATCGCAGGGCTTTGGTCGGGGCGTCCTTTCCTCTCCCTCCCTCCCTTCCTCCGCTGCTTTCCACTTTGCTCCCAATCTTGGCGGGCGAAAGAAGAGAAGGCCTTTCTTATATCACACTCCGTTTCACTGCCTCTTCATCGATTCTGCGCCGTCCCTTTTTCACTGCTACTCCAGCGCTTTGCTCGAGTTGAGGCTTCTTTTGTTTGTCCAGCAAGCGTAGAAGGCGTGAAAGTATGGAGTGGAAGTGAAGAATGGAATGGAGGTGAAGGAGAAGAAGAGGAGGCAGTGGAAGAGAAGGACTGGAAGGAGTATAGGAGAGGGAAGAAAGGACAATGAGCGTGTCTGTCCTTTCTGGGAGCTGCGAGGTCTATCAGGCTTTTCTCATGCCCTGTCTGGCGGCAGTCCGTTTTTTGCCTTGGCCTCCTGGGAGGTCTTTTCTCTCTCTCTCTATACCCGCCAGCTCTCTGCTCACTTCCAATTCTTCTCCTTCTTCACCTCTCCTGCCTTCGCCTCCCTCCGTCCTTGCTTGGTGCCTGAGGAAGGAAGGAGGTGGATGAAGAGGAGGAGGAGGGGGTGAAGGAGGAGGTTCCGCATTTTAATTCAATCTCACTCGTGGGCCAGCAAACGAGATTGAGCTGCTGCAACGGAGCCTCACTGCCCGCTTTCCCTTTCGCTCTTTCCATGCCTCTCTCACTCCTCCTCTCCTCTCCTTTTACTCCTCTCCACCTTGAGCCTCACTCAGCCTTGAGGGCGAGTAAGAGGTTGAAACAGCCTCCAGGCCTACCGCTGCTGCAGAAGCACATCATCAACTTTGCATGAGCCCTCCTACCTTGCGTTCGGCTATGGCCCGTCTTGAGTGGATGGGAGGGGAGGGGGTTGAGTGGTGGAGGTGGGACGGGACGGGACGGGACGGGGGAGAGGGAAGGAAGGTTGGACTCAATAGTGACGCGTCTTCCAAACTCTTCCTGGCTCGCGTCCTCTGTCCTGGGAAAAAGACACTCGCTTTCGCATCGTTTGTGAATATCATCACTTCTCTCCTCTCCGTCCTCTCCCACAACCGCTTTCATGCATTTTTAACCATTTCATCCCACATTTACCTCCAGCAAGCAGAAACTGTGGCCTGCCTGATTTCGTAGGCGAAAAGGCGGAGGGGTGATGCGAAGAAGAGGTGGGAGTGTTGGAGTTTGAGGCTAATAAAGAGAGACGGAGAGGAGACGCAAGAAGGAGGAAGGAAGGGGAATGCTTTGCGGCTATGTGCCGTCAAGTCCCCGTCTGCATCGCTCCTCTCACTGCTCCCCGCCTCATCACCAACTCCTAAACTCAACCCCAACAAGGTTTTGTTTCCTATTCTTTTCCTTCATCCCAATCAATTGCTGTACCAAAGCCTACCGTGGGGGGGTGATTTATGCATACCCTTTTTTCAATCAACTATAACTCAAGATGTACTCAATATTTTTTGACGAAACTTTATCAGAACATGCATCTATATGTTGCCTACATTGTCATAAATTTTTATCCCAAACGGATCTAATCTCATGGATTTATGATCATTTCTGTAGCGAGAGTCATCAGCTTTACAGCAAACGAGGCAAATTCTTTGATTTTTTATTTGTAAATCTTTTTTTGTAATTTACAATCGGAACATCGCGCAAAACAACATCAGAATGGTGCCTTAGTATTTGTTTTTGTTAGTTTTATAGCAAACCACTCAAAAAATGGCATAAAATTGCAAAAATTAATTCAATTTGCAATATTCTACTGTTTTTTACATTAAACTATTACACAATGACATGTGTTACAAAAATGATCATAAAATGATGGGATTAGATCCGTTTGGGATAAAAATTTATGACAATGTAGGCAACATATAGATGCATGTTCTGATAAATTTTCGTCAAAAAATATTGAGTACATCTCGAGTTATAGTTGATTGAAAAAAGGGTATGCATAAATCACCCCCCCCCCCACGGTAGCTTACCTGGATTGAGAGCTACATATATTGGATAAAAATACAGCTATCCACTCATTTATAACGTTTGGATTATGAAGACTGCACATCGGATGTGACTCCAGCTGTGAAATGAAAGGGGTGGGCTATGCAAATTTCGTTCTCTTCGTTCCTCTTCAAGGGGCATGAAATGACTGGCAGTGTTTGGCAATGGAGGCGTTTGGTGGGAGGTTTGAGTAGATTGTAAGGAGGAGGGTGAATTGTAAGGCGGTGTCGGTGATGGATCAGTGTGAGAGGCGAGGCTTGGGCGATCTGCTCAGGCTTCATCTCCTACTCCTCTTAGCCATCCTCCCTGCTGGCTTAGCTGGCGGCCGCTCTGAGAAAGGGTTCTTCTTCCCTTCCTATCCTACCCTTTCTTTTTCCCTTTCTCCCTCAAGACCCCCTTTCTCCCTCAAGACCGCCTTTTTCAGGCGACAAGAGCTCTCCAAGAACATAACCTATATACTCAATCACCTCGTGGACCCGGAAGTCTACGACAAACGCCTTCGGCCCAACTATGGAGGTCTCCTTCCCTGCTTTTCCCTCCTGCCCTCTTCTGTAGTCTGAAGCTGGTTGGTGCTAGGTCCCCCAGTGGATGTCGGCATCACCATCTACGTCTCCAGCATCAGTGCAGTCTCTGAAGTGGAAATGGTAAGGGTGGTAGGGTGTTTGGGTGTGTAGAGAGAGAGGGTAAGTGGTGGTGGAAGAAGGTGGGTAAGGTGTGTGAAGGTGCGTGAAGGTGAGGAGGAGGAATTGAGGACTACACGCTGGACATGTACCTGCGGCAAATGTGGCGGGACCACCGCCTAGCCTTCCAGGCGGAAGTGAAAGATCTGACCATCGACGTGCAGTACCTGAAGTCGATTTGGGTGCCGGACACGTTCTTCCCGAACGAAAAGAAATCCTTCTTCCACATCGCCACCACCCACAACTCCTTCCTGCGCATAACGAAAGACGGGAACGTGACCACGTCGCAGCGGTGCGTTCCCGTCCTCTACCCCAGCCCCCTCTGCTCCATTTATAGGACTTCACTCTGGACTTCTACCTGCGGCAGATGTGGACGGACCCGAGGCTCAGTTTCGCCAGCTTTGGGGCCCAGGCTGAGGACTTGACCGTGGGGGTGGAGTATCTGACTCGTCTCTGGGTCCCCGACACCTTCTTCCCCAACGAGAAGAAATCCTTCTTCCACAAAGCCACCACCCACAACTCCTTCCTCCGCATCACCAAACGCGGCGAGGTCTTCACCAGTCAGAGGTCCCCCCTCCACACACCTTCACGGCTACTTGCCCACGCCTACATGCCTACGCTACATGCCTGCCTGCCTCCTCTCTCTCTCTGGCTGCTCTGCACTGCTCTGCTAAGCTCTCTCTCTCACGCCACCACTCACCTCGCACCTCCTCCTATCTCACAAGGGGCTCTCACACCCTCCTTCCTATCCCACTTCATCCACCACCTCCTCCCACCCCTCCTCCTTCCCTCCTTCCCTCCTTCCCTCCTTCCCTCCCTCCCTCCTACACCCTCCCCCTGTGCCTCCCTCCACCTCAGCTCTGTCCTCAGCCTGGGCCTCACCTCGCCTCCGTCCACATCTGCCACCGGCCGCTGCTCTTGCTGCTTACACGCACACTCAAACGCTATCCTGTAGCCAGCCTTGGCCTCTAATCATTGCCTTCGCTCTCTCTATCGCTCTCTCCGCCCTCCTCCTCCACTCAACAGCTCTACAAATGCTCTACTGCAGGTTGACGGTGACGGCCACCTGCCCCATGGAGCTCCACCTCTTCCCGCTCGACTCTCAGGAATGCTCGCTCGAAATCGAATCATGTAAGCACATTCATTTCCTTTCCATTCCAGCGGAACAAGAGCCGTCCTCCTCGCGCGAATCTCTCGGCGCGAAATTGAGCAGTTGAGCTGTTGCCATTTTCGCCCTCCAGTTCCATTCGCCTTCACAGCCTTTCTTGGTTTCACTGGATTCTAGTCTAGACTTGCACTCGTCTCCTCAAGTCCCATTTTCTTCCTGGAATCAGTTGTCACGTTGCCTTGAATCTCTTTGCACATTAATCTTCAAATGATTTTATATATTTTCATATTCAGAGACAGTGAAGTGAATCGCGAAGTTTTTTCTCTACCTATGCATTGTTTCTTCCGCCAACTTCACTTCTTATTTCTCAATTGTAGAGGTAGCCAGTGCGAAGTTAGCAGCTAATATGTGTAGCTAACGTTTTCTCTAACGCTCTAAAGGTTCAACGGCTGGGGGTCGATTGGCGATGGGTTGTGGAAGTCTCTCCAGTCTCCTCTAGTGCTTCGCTGAACTTCTAACGCTTTGCTATGCCTTCCTGATCAGTTCCATTCTGCCCGCTTTCATTCTTCATTCCACTCTCTCACCAACACCCAGCTTCTTCATTTCCCTCTTTCGGCACTAGAGCACAGGCATACCTCTCTTTTCAGACACCACTTTGAGGACAAAACCCCCCCCCCCTTCCACAGAGCCCAATAGTGAAGGTGGGTGCATTGGGTTTGTTAAGTTGATGAATGTGTGTATGTGTTAGTTTGGGCTGGAGCGATGGAGGTAGAGGTAGAGGCAAAGGGGAGGAGAAACGCATGAGCAGAGGTGTGGTAGGTGTAGGAGGCTGTTAGCTTGAAAGCGAGCAGAATGGGCCGTGTCCAGGCCAGCTGGTAGGCAGTAGTTGTAGTTGGAGAGAAGCGGCGGAGGAGAAGCGGAGACAAGAGGAGGAGAAGCATGGAGGTAAGCTACTGAGCGCGTCTTTCCCCTCTCACCACCGCAGCAGCCAGAAGCAGCCCAGCCCTCTATCCTTCACTCAACTCCTTTGCCTTCTCCAGCAACTCCCTTCCTTTCATCCCTGCTTGCCTTACCTCAAGCAGAGAGAAGGAAGAGCGTTTCTGGTAGAGAAAGGGAATTGATGTTTGGTCAGCGCAGAAGCCTATGAGTGAGTCTTGAAGCCCTCTCTCCTGTGCCTAGAAACTCCAAGGCCAATTCCATAACGCTTCCGCTCTCTTCCCTGTCTACAATACTCCCCACCTCTTTCCTATTCCAACACTTCACTCATCGCCTTCCCCCCACCACCTGTAAGCAGCCAGCCAGCCAGCCTAGCTGTGCTGAAGGGGCCTCCTCAACTCATTGGGCTGGTGAAGGAAGGAGGGAAGGAAGGAAGGGGATGGGTGGAGGTGCATGGAAGCGAACCCAACCTATGGCCAGCCTGTCCTTTCGCACACGCTCTCTCATGCTTTCAGACGGATACAGCACCGCCGACATTAAGGTAAGCACTCTTCACACCCACTTCAACCTTTTTACACATTAAACCCCAACTAACCATCCAAACAATTTGGCAGCACAAAATTATCTTGCTTGCCAGCGAAAAGTGGGATGCATGGGAGTGCTTAAAGCATTGTGGGCAAGAGGGGCAGGGGCGTTTGCAGTACACCTGGTTCAAAGGCAAGGAGTCAGTGGGGACCTCAAACATCAGCCTACCCCAGTTCTCTCTGGACGACTACCTGATCGAAGAGAAGACCGTGGCCCTGTCCACCGGTCCCATCCCAAGGCTGATAGCGTGAGAGGGGTGAAGCAGGAAGTGCAGGCTGCAGGAGACTACAGCAGACTCATCTGCCGCTTCCTCTTCATCCGCGCCATCGGCTTCTACATGATCCAGATCTACCTACCCTCCATCCTCATCGTCATCATCTCCTGGGTCTCCTTCTGGCTCAGCAGGGATGCGACCCCTGCTCGTGTCAGCCTCGGCGTCACCACTGTCCTCACCATGACCACCCTCATGACCACCACCAACGTTCCTTCTCTTCCCTCCCTCCCTCCTTCTCTACCTCAACCTCATTCCTTCATTATTGCTTCAAGGCTGCCATGCCCAAAGTCTCCTACATCAAGTCTATCGACATTTATCTGGGAACCTGCTTTCTCATGGTCTTCGCCAGCTTACTCGAGTACGCCGCTGTCGGGTTGCTCTTACTGCCTTTCCCCATTTATAAAGCCTCCCTTATCCCATGAAAACCCTGCATCCCATCTTTACAAAACTTAATTATTTATCTTCAAGCTTTTTTCTCTTAAAATTTTGCATAATTTTGGCTGTTGATTAGATTTTTTTACAAATACCAGAAATGGTAAGCTAAAAAATTAAATGTTTATAAATAAAGAAGAATTTTTGCACATAATAAAATATTTCTTCATGTTTGCTTCTCAGTGTGTAAATTTTGTGAGGATGCCATCCTATGGCTAATGGATTTAAAAATGTCGCTAACAAATTTTTAATTTTGCTGCAGCAACAAAAACTTTGGCAGCTAAAAAAGCATAAATAAAGAGTTGTATCCCCATTTAATTAGTTGAAAAGTTTTAACAAAAAAAGTATGATCAATAATTAAGATGCGTTTTTTGATAGGAGCACGAATCCCACAAGAATCACACAGCTTAGAACCTAACAAAGAAATCAATGACCTTTGTTTGGCCTAAAATGCAGAGAAAAAATATTATGCCTAAAATGTACATGTGCAGAGACAACGGCAATAATCTCCTTGATTTGCAAAAACTTGATTTTGTAAATTTTGTCAAAAATAGGCAATTTCTCAAAATTTTTATAGAAATTACGCAACTTAACTTAAATTACATCTTAACTATCATTTTCGGTTTCCTCATTTTCGGTTCAACTCCAAATTGAAATATTCCTATGTTTTATAGACCAAAATTTCATGAGAAAAACGAAAATAACAGTTAAGATTGCGTAATTTCTACAAAAATTTTGAGAAATCGCCTATTTTTGACAAAATTTACAAAATCAATTTTTTGCAAATCAAGGAGATTATTGCTGTTTTCTCTAATATGTACATTTTTGGCCAAACCAAGGACATTGTTTTCTTTCGATTCATACCCATAATGTCTATACTTCATTTGAATATACTTGAGAAATTGGCTTTAATTTGACAACAAACACCTAAAACGTAAATTTTACCAAAATTCTGACCTCCCTTCACGTTTGGGGCTCTAGCGAGTCCATTTCTGCATGTTTTGCGCCCAAATTTGGTAGAATTACATAAAAACGAATGGAAATTAAGCATCTATCATATAAAAGGGGTTAAAAAATTCATGTTCACCCGATTCCTGCTCGTTTCATAAAACACCTCTTAAATGCCAGTATTATATCTGAAACTAAAAATATATTTAAAAATATAGTTTCAAACAACAGGTACCTGAATAAAAAACTACGCATGCGAAGAGAAGCAAAGCGGAAAGCTCGAAGTGAAACGTCATCCGGAAATGAGCCGGCAACGACGTTCGGACCGCGGCCCATGTTCTCCATGCCCAACAGCCCCGACCCCAATTCCATCCGCCTTCCTCTCCTCCCCATGCACCAGGTTTCATCCATCTCCCTCCCTTCTCTCCTTTTCTTCTCTCCCCCTTTTTCTGCTCCGATGTTGAGCAGAGTGAGTTGATCTAGTCCAGCTCTTTCAAGACGGTGATGACGGGGGCAGAGACGATGCAGAACGCGCGAGTGGTAAATCACTCTGAAGCAAAGGCTGCCAGAACAGAGCCTCCAAACGTGCCCTAATCACTATATTGCTCTTTTTCTCTTGCCCTCCAAAATATACTAGCACTTCACATAACCGCACTGCCCTCGCATAGTTGACGAGGGGGATTTGGAGTGGGTTGGTGTTTGAAGGAAGCGGCACTGGGTGGACTGGGCTCCCCGCCAGCTTTCCTGGGCGGTTCTCGTCCGCCCTCGCTGCTCCTTCCAGAGTGCGACTGCGACCTTGACAAGACCGCCACGATGACCAACCGGGGGCCTCTGCGCCACATCAAACTCGCTCCTCCCAAGCGCCAGCAGCACAAGAACTACCTCCTCGTCTACCCATCCTCCATCGACAAATACTCCCGCATCATCTTCCCTCTCGTACCCTTTTTAGGCCTAGTTTATCGATGGAAGAATGGGGGGAGTGTTTTCAGGGCTTCGCGGCATTCAACGCGATGTACTGGACAATCTACATGAACATCCAGGATACGGCACTGCAGCACAGCGAGAATACGCTCACTTAGCCCAGCCTCCGCACTCATATCAGCTCTCATCCAGCCCAGCCCCCCAACGCCCGCGGAAGGAACGGACTGGCCTTCATTCCATGTCAGCACAGGCCACCCAACCCTGCTGCCCTGCCAGTATTATTATTGGCCTCCTCCCTCACCCCCTACCCTGCCCTCCACCTCCTCCCTACCCTGCCCAACACACCTTCATCTTAAAGACACCCATATCTCGGTGCTTTTATGCCCTACGTTGAGCTAAGCTTTCCCACTGAAATATCAACTAAAATTCCATCATCTCTGTCTCTTCTCTCATGTGCTGACTTTGAATCTCATATTCACTTCTTTGAACATACTTGTGAAGATTTAGAGTGAAATCTCTCTGGGCAGTACATTGATTGAACAGGTTGAGAAAGAGATTCGCTCAACAATTCCTCCTTGCCATTCCCATGCAATTGAGAGTGCTATGCACGCCCCCCTGCGGCCGCTTTACATTGACCTCCAAAGTTTTCGTATCACTGTAACCCGGGCCTAGTGCACCCATTGAGGCTCCGTAAGTGGGTCTTTGCGAACGTTGCTCTGTGCTTTGACCTTTTTTCTTCTGTCACGTACCCTCTGCCTTGCTTTCAACCTAGGGCGGGCTAATCGGCATAGTCCTTTTTTCTTCTCTCCGTTCCATTGCCGTTTTGCTGGGGAGGAGGGAAGGTGGGGAGGTTTGCCTTCCTTCCCTTCTCCCTGGCCCGCCCTTCCCTCAGTAGAGCAGAGCTAGCCGTCTTTGTTGCCTTAGTAGTGAGAGGAGCGTTGGTTGTTTGGGCGTGCGTTTGGTGAGCGCAGTGCATTGATTTGAGGCATCCTTGGTTTGGCCCTTGCTAGCTGGTGGGAGGATTGGAGGGAGTAGTTTGCAGACGGCTACACGGCGGAGGAGATCCAACTGTACTGGAAGGAAGGCGCCAAGGACTCCATCCTCAGCCCCGACGTCCGCCTCCCTCAGTTCAACGTCTCCAAATCCGGCCTCACCAACCGCACCATCGTCCTATCCTCAGGTTCATCTGCTTTCTCTCTGTCATATTCTCTCTCTTTTCACTTCCTTCTTTTAGGTCCCTACAGTCGCTTGGGCGTCCACTTTCAATTTACCAGGGCTATCGGCTTCTACATGATCCAAATCTACGTTCCGGTCGCTTCTCTTCATTTCTTTAGTTCTTGGCTCTAGTTGTTATGCTTCTCATTTGACAGGCCATTCTGATAGTGGTCATTAGCTGGGTCTCATTTTGGCTCAACCGAGACTCGGCACCTGCACGCGTGAGTCTGGGCGTGACCACTGTTCTCACCATGACCACTCTCATGACCACAACCAATGTTCACTTTTTCCATCCCATCCACCTTCTTCCCCAATCACTCTCCATTCTAGGCCTCAATGCCAAAGGTCTCCTACATCAAGGTTACCTTTGCTTTGCATCTATTTCCTTGCCTTTCTAGCGGGGCAGACTTTCAGAGCATAGACTTGTACTTGGGGACCTGTTTTGTGATGGTGTTCGCCAGTCTTTTAGAGTACGCTTGGGTAGGCTATACCTTCAAGAAGCTGAAAATGCGGAAGGTTTTTGGTCTTTTGCCTGAGGGTGAGAGAAAAGAGGTTAAAAGTCTACAGGCGTCCTTAGCTCTGGCGAGGGCCACAGAGCCGAAGCCGATGGGAGCAGCCCTGCCTGCCGAATACCCGCTCCCCATGCCGCAGTCCTTCATACCCTCCCACTATCCCCTCGTCTATGTCCCTGCCTTCACCTCTCCCACTCCATTCCCTTCCCTCAACTCCGCCTTACAGGAATCCGTAAGCGGTCTGCTGCCCGCCACCTCGTCGCTGTCGCTGGAGTGCGATTGCGACATCGCCAGTCCGCCCCCGCCTCCCTTCTCTCAGCCACCCGACCTCAACCTCTTCCGGTTACCCGTTTTCACCTCTTTTCCTTACCCCTCCTCTACATTGCACCCTTCATCTCCCCTCTTCACCCCGCACGATTGAAGCTGGAGAGATGTGCTATAAGAGTGTGAGTAGCGAGGGGTGATTGTAGAATACGGACGCCTCGTATTCGGCGACCGTTTAGGATGGGGCTCAGTCCGTCCAAGATCGATAAGTGGAGTCGACTCATCTTCCCGCTCATATTCACCATCTTTAACGGTTCCCTTCTCACCATCCTCTTCTAATCCTCCCTCCATCGCCTATCACCCGCCCTCCAGCAAGCATAGCAGTGCCTCACATTCCAGGTACCTACTGGGGTGCCTACTCCTTCATCACGGCCCAAGAGAATGCGGAAGTGAACTTCTAGTCCTCCACTTCCTACCCAGTCCCTGCCCAGTCCCAGTTTCATGGCACGCTACCCCCTTCAACAACCTCGGATAACACCTGAGCGCTTGAGCAACTCAGCAGCGCAACTCTGTGGATGGACCCCCGTGCCCCAGCCCAGCCCTCAGTGATCCCGATGCATCCTCTACCAACCATTCATATCCAGCAAGCATTCTCTCAGCGCCGCTCAATATTACCTCCCTCCTCTCCCGTGCTCGCCACCTCCTTGCACCCGATTTCTGAGGGAGTCCCCTGCCCCTAACGTTCCTTGCCGTACTGCGCGATTCTCATTCTGTCTCTCTGCATTTAGCCGTCCTTCTGCTCAAAAGTACGCTCTACCCTCACCCCTCCATGGGTCACCCACCCCTGCTACTTCAACCCAAACCAAAGCCCACTGGGCAAGCCGTTGTCTGCAAAGCATCCGCGTTTTTGTTCCGCGTTCCTCAACTCTGCATCTTGACATCCTTGGCTGGTTTACACCATGAAGTGAAGAAAAATGAAAAAAAAATTGAGACGGGTACACGACGAGCGACATCGTGCTGTTCTGGAAGCAGCCGCAGATCACGGCGGTGAAGATTGCCGAAGAGGCCAAGACAATGGCCTCCTTCGATATCGTCGATCTCAAGGTCATCGAAACCACTGCCAACCTCACCTCAGGTCCTCATCTCTTCATCTAGCCATTATCTTAGACTCCTGCTTTTCAGGCAGCTACTCTCGCCTCAAGGCTAAGATGGTGATCCAGAGGCAGATGGGATTCTACATGACGCAGATCTATCTACCATCCATGCTCGTCGTTATCATCTCCTGGGTCTCATTCTGGGTGTCTAGAGAGTCGGCACCAGCCCGCGTCACTCTCGGTGTCACCACCGTCCTCACCATCAGTCCTACCCTACCTTCCCCCTCGCATTCACCTCACCTTCATCCACCTTCCCTTTTACAGCCACACTCATCACCACCACGAATCGGGCAATGCCTCCCGTCTCCTACGTCAAGGCTGTGGACATCTACCTCAGCGTTTGCTACTTCATGGTCTTCGCTGCTCTCCTCGAGTTCGCCCTCGTCTCCTACTCCGGCAAACGCCTCAAAGTACTCCCGTCCCCACATCCATTCCTCCCTCACTCTCAGACTTACTCTCTCTGAGGACAAGAAGGGGCCGGGAAAGCGAAGCAGAAGGGGGGAGGAGGCCTTCGTGGTGGCCAGAACTGGGCCAAACGCTAGCGTATCGCTGGAGCCTAGTTCCCGTTTCCATAGGAGCCAGCAGTTCCTTGCTCCGCAGCCGCCCAGGAGGCCCATCGTTCTCCCCTTCCTTCCTTTACTCATCTAGCCTTCCTCCTGTCAGCAGGGCCCGGACGTGGTGCAGATGGAAAGCTCGCTGAGCAGCTCGATGGGTGTGGGGGGCGACGGGCTGTTTCCTCCGTGCACCTGTGGGGAGGAGGGGCTGCCGATGTTGGCATCGCCGCCAGGGACGATGGGGGAGCGTCCGGAGCGGCGTAGGAACTGTTGCGGGACCTACGAGCCCAGTCGCGTGGACCGCTATTCCCGCCTCATCTTTCCCATCATTGTTCACCCCTCTCCTTTCTTTTCTCCCCCTCCACCAACCTTCACGGGGCTCTTTCAGTTCGCGCTCTTCAACCTGGCCTACTGGGTCGGCTTCTTCAAGAAGAGCGGGAAGTTGTGACGACGGCCTCCTTCCATCCATCCTTCTTTTGCTCACCATCCTAATTCCAGCCTCTTTCTCTCTATCTCTCCGCTTCTCAGTTTCTCAGCCGCCTTCGTCAAGGCCAGCATCATTCTCATTCATTCTGCCTCCATTCATTCGCTTCTGCCACAGCCAGTCTTGCCAGTTTAAGCAATGCCCAAATTTCCGCACCGTTGCAATGATTGCATATCTCCGGTAGATTTACTGATTTCCTTTCCGTCGTGATATGGGCCTCAGCCTCTGAAGTAGAGTACATCAAGCATCGGCAAGCTGCCTACAACGGCATAAGCATGCTTCAGCATGGAACAAGGGATTTCGCTTCCGCCTCTCCCTAACCCTCTACGCTTTAACACTTCTTAAGCTAAGCAACTAGGAATACTAATACCAAAACTTGATTTTTTTATTTAAATAATGAATCCTCCTGAAAATAGCTTTAGTTTTGTCGAGTTCATCGATATTAGTGGTTTTGCTGACAGCGTTAAAGTAGTGCCTAGCCAAAATGTGCCTCCGCGAATTGTGTTCTCTGTTGTTCGTGATACTTGCATGTATCTGGTAGGTGATGTTGGTGGCGGTGTAGATTTAGTAGTGGCGAAGAAATGGGGGGTTTAAAGACGGCTATGACGTGGAGCACATTCGCCTGCGCTGGGGCAAGAAGAAGGACTCGGTGGAGGTGAACGAGGGAGCCCGGACTCTCGCCTCCTTCCACGTCGAGGACATTCAAATCAGTCATACTACCGCCAACCTCACTTCTGGTACCATCTAAGTCTTTGCTTCAACTCTTTGATAAAATATTTCAAAATATGCTTTCAAAATAAATTATTAAAAAATAGTAAAATATATTTAATTCAATCATTAACAGTTTTAATTACGCATGTGAGTTTTTTGACCCATTTAGCTATGCTCAGTAATTTGAACGGCTAAAACTGCTAAAAGGATGATAAAATCTGAGGATTCAGGTAGCTATTCCCGCCTCAAAACAACGATGCTCCTTCGCCGTCAACTAGGATACTACATGACGCAAATTTACCTTCCCTCTATGCTCATCGTTACCCCACATTAGCTTACAAATAGCAAAGGAAAGCATGCGCATTGAGGTTTCCATATCCTGGATATCATTCTGGGTCAGCAAGGACTATGCCCCCGCCAGAGTTACCCTCGGAGTCACTACCATTCTCACCATCAGTACACTCCTTTAGCCCCTTTATCATTCAATTGTCTTGCTTCTCTCAGCCACTCTCATCACCATGACCAACAACTCCATGCCGAAAGTGTCCTACATCAAAGCCGTGGACTACTACCTGGTCATCTGCTACATCATGGTCTTTGCCGCCCTCGTCGAGTTCGCCCTCGTCACCTACTCTTCCAAACGCATGGTTCCCAGCCCCCCTCATCCTCAGCGGTATAGAGGTAAGATAGGGAGGATGTGAGAGCCGAAAGAAGAAGGCGGGAGTGGGGACTGGAGCTGTGAACCTGGGCGTGGCGAGCTGGCTTAGTGGCTCTCGCATCTCCGGTCATTACCTTGCCTCAGATTCTCTGCAAGACCTGCGCTGGGACGAGCCATGCAGCCATCAGGCAGTCTCACTTTTTTCACAATCATGATAGCTGAGCTTAGCAGACACTCTTCATCCCAGCAGGCCTTGAGCAGTTCTTTTCGCGTGGAGACGAAATGCGTGTGTTGTGGAAGCGTCCAGCCTAGTCACATCGACCGCTATAGCCGCGTCATATTCCCTGCCCTGGTTTTTCCGCTTTCCCACAGTCTCCGCCTCACGAAGCAGGCAATGTTTTGCAGTTCCTCATGTTCAACATCTGGTACTGGCTTCTCTTCCTTATCAAGAGTGGCAACATTTGAACTCATCCCCTAGCCAGGAGTATCCATTTTTTCATCTCAGCATCAGTACCAATCGGAATACCATTCGCGATCGTACTTGTCATGGCCACAAATGCGGCGAATGTCTCGTAGCCGTAGAATGCGTCGCTTGCTCTTGGGATTGTAGGTGCATGTGCCTGTGCATGGGTCCGGCCTGTACGGCTTGCAACAGCAGTAGCAACGGTCCCGCACACTCAATTCACACCCCTCACTCAGCCTCTACCATCAACCTCTTTGCATACTTCACGCAGTTGAAAGGCCGCAACTGGCGAGTATTCCACTCGTGGAAGCCCCGGGGCTCTGGCAGACGCTTGGCCACTTTTGCTCTGTGCCTGCACGGGAAGTATTTGTAAAAAGAGGGGCAAATAGAAGATGCGCTGTAAAACCATGGAAGAGGTGGCCAGGGCTGGCAATGTCCAGTCCTCCGATCCAATGCCCAGGAGGCTTCAAAGACGCAGGCGGCGCTGCTTTCCGGGCAAATCTCGTCCGTCGCCCCGTAGCGATTGCCGCGGAATCTCAAATCCACTCCTCCCATATCCAGCGAAACAATTGAAAACAGGCCAGAGTACAGTTGTCTCGTTCGATAGTATCGATTGACCTCCTCCCTTGGACTGGGCACAGCGCACTGGGTGGCGCAGGCGACGCGATAGGAGCACAGGCCGCACTGCACCCCCGTCACATTAGCCGCTTCCACAAAGTCCGCCATCATGTTCAGCCCAGGCCCTCCTTCCCCCGCTGTGTAGGCCACGTAATCGTTGGCCTGGCACTGCAGCTCACAGGCCCCTTCTGTCCCCTTGTCTGAGCCAGCAGAGACAACCTCAGGGGGGAGGAGACGAAAGACGTCCCGGCTTTGAGGCGTGATGCAGGAGCTCCAGGAGCTCCAATTGACGCAGTTTGCCGTGTCCGCGCCCATGCGCCAGAGCGAGGTGTAAAAGCCGGCTGCTGAAATGGAAATCATTAGCGCGACTAAATTAGTTTATCCGCCAACCTTGAGCAGAAAAGAGGACGATTAGTGATAGGCTCTTCATATCTGCACCGGGCAACCAAGAGCCCAATCAGTGGCAAATGCAACGGGCATTTGGTTGAACCGGTTTTTGCCTCTTATTACGTTTATCTCATTTCTCTGTTTTTGCTAATTTGCGTATGTTGTACATTGAGATAACGTGAATGAAGAGAATTGTGCAGACACAAAAACATCTGTAGTTTCTGCCAGCCCCGATAAGCGCCCCGCCCAAATGCTCAGTCATTCTTGTCGAAAATAAGACCCACATAATATTCCTTCACTAAAATGAAAACCCTTTATGTTCTGTCCCTGCTGCTGCTCATTGTGGATGTGAAAGCTATTAATTGGAAAGCGGCAATTTATTTTATTACATTTTCTAAACCAAAATAAGTATAATTGTATAGGAAATGGCGCGCATGGGCATAATTGACAGGCCCGTCGCATTCCCAACGCTCAAGTCCACATCCAAAAATGCGGAAGAAATATCTGCTCCCACTGATGATATTCCAGAAGTATAATTTTGAGAGAGCTTGATCTCCTTATGTAGCAGTTTTATTTGCTAAACGAAGACGGTTAAGGACCCAAGCGAGGAGAATTCACGTGAGGAGCTGCGAAAAAGCCTTCGGCACCTTATTGAAGTTCATCACAATTTTAGATTAACGACAAACATGAGCACATTGAAGATGAGCAAGGTAGCCATGATGGAGACTCTTGAGGACGGTCAGTTCGAGTCTTTTTGAAACAGTTTTGTATTAAAATAGGTTTAAAGTCCTTGATCCTGTTATGGATAAAATTTCTGGCACTTTTCCGGACTACGAAGCGAAATTACTTCATGTCTTAGATGACATCGGAGAGGTAGGCTGTTGCTCTTTGCGTTTTTCATGTATCATAGTAAACATTGAAAATTTTAGGAATTGAAGGAGCGTTTGGGCTAATCGACTACAAGATACAATCCATCCTACTGATATTTATGCTGCCAGAATTAAAACAGTCCTTATAGGATATTATCTCTATGTGCTTGATAATATCCTACAAGGATTTTGTTTGCAATATTCTGCTGTTTACTATTTGGCATTGCATTAGCCAGAGTTGAGCAGTGCGCAGTCCATATGCTGAGTCATGCGAGCATCAAAAGGGCGTACGCACTCCAGCCACAGCGAAGCAAGCCCAGCCCCAAATATATGCATACAATCTCACTAAGCGCTCTGTACACTTCACAAGAACAGTTCGAAATTTCCCCGCCTCCGCAGGCGAAGACTTTAGGGGACAAGAATGATAAGGGCCAGTGCACCAGCCTTCGAGCACCACCCGCCTGCCTACAACGACATCTTCCTCGAGGAGGAGGCATTGCAGCGCTCACACTCACCAACTCATCACTACCCAAAAAAGAAGCAGTCTGTCGACAAAGAAACTCTCTGTCTCGCCCTCATCGCCATCGCTCAGTTCTTCTTCAGCGCCGCTATCCTGGGTACCATTCCACCCTTTTTCGAAAATAGCCAATATTCTTAGACGTAACGAAATGTACGAAAGCTTATTATCGGTCCGCATATTGATTAGCGTTTAGGTTTGGGGATATGGTGCCAGGAAACGAGTCCGTACTGCCCTCAGTGGGCAGGGGTTTGGGGAGGAGCGGTTGGAGTGGCGGCCTTTGTCTCCTCCATCGTCGCAGCGCGATCCACACCCGGCCTGGCCCTCCTCATCACCAGCCTGCTCAACGTCGCCGCCGTCATCGCCTCCGCCATCCTCACCTTCTTCTCAATCCACAACCTTCGTCTCCCATCCGACTCCCGTTGGGCTAGCAAGGTTTATCTTGCTTCTTCGCAGTTGTCAATCTTGCTCAAATGTATATAAGCAATTGCTCCTAATTGATATTGTTCAATGTTATTGCCGGATTTTTGTGTTGGGATGTCAAAATTAAGTTTTAATATCTTAAATAGCTAGAAATAAATTGAAGAACGGAGTGTTGAACTACTGCATCGTGAGCGAGTACAACTCGAGGCGACTCAAATTCATCTACGAAGAAACGAAGGACAAGTTCGAGTTCGGAGAGTGTATGGAGGAACTGGTGGTGGGTGTGGCGGCCAATGCCCTTCTCACAATTCTCGCCATTTTCTTTGGTTTCTTCTCTTCTCTGGCTCCTCATGGCTTTTTCAGTGTCGCCATCGATTTAGGGATTGTGAGTCTCGTAGCGGCCATTCTTTGTCTTCGACGGGTGCGTTGGACCGCCTGAAATTGGCCATCATCCTACATTCACTTCCATATCAAGTCATCTTTAGTCCATCCTTTTTTAATCCTTGCGTTTTTTGAATTTGTTTCTTTTACTTCAGCATTGAACAATCATTGATTAAAGTTGTTTACTGTATTTCTCATGATTCTCAAGCTAAGAATGTTAGCATTGCATACTTGCGTTAGCATCGCGCTGACCGCAAGACTAATGACAGCGAAATGGGAAAGCATCAGCTGCTATTGATTAGAAAGGAATGGTGGCAGAGAGAATGCGCAGATGCAGAAGTGTGAGGGGAACTTTACACCAGCAAAGCTGAGCAGAAGCAGGCAGGAGGCAGAGAGGGGAAGCGGTGAGAGGTAGGGAGGGAGAGCAGTGAAGGGGTGCCGGGCGGAGTCTAAGGCGATCAGAAGGGAGTGTTTGCGGGGTGGGAAGGGGGCGAAGTGGGCGGGTGAGGCGGGCCCCGCGCCGGACAATGCCCGCCTGGAAACTGGTGGATGGGAAATGGCTTCGCGGCTCCCCGACACCCTCCGCCTCTTCGCCCAACCTCCAACCCTCCACCTCCCACTCTCAGCCCACTGGTGAGCTTCCCACTTTCCCCTTCACCCTCTCCTCTTTTCTCACACTCCCATCCCCCACCATGGCGGAGTCCATGCTTTGCTTCAAACGACCCTGGGCCTGGTTGGATGCCGAAGGTTAAATGCATATTTCGCTCCTTCCTCTTTTAGACGCCACGAGAAGTCCTGGGCCTGAGCTATGAACAAAGGGCTCAATTCTCCGCTTTTCTTCTCCCCGAGCCCACTTAGCTGGGCAAGAACAAATACTTTTTGCTGCCTTGGCTCTATGCCTGGCTCAGTAGGGAGATGTGGGCCGCTGCAGGTATTGCTGGAGGTGTTGCAGAGAGAGGTGGTATGGAAAAGAAAGGGTAAGTGCAGGGAATGAGGCGGAGGGAATGGTGACCTACCGGGGCTCCGTCTCCCGCTCTGTGCAGAACATGGACGCCAATGCGGCGGAGCACCAGAAACGTGCCTCCCGCATGCCGGACTCCCCCAACTACGTCAAGCCCGTCCACGACCCCAAGCACCCGGAGTATGGACGGCCAGAGAAGGGCTCGAAAACCGAGAGACGCGGCATCAAGGCCGGTTAGCCCCTCCTACCCCTTCCACTACTATTTTATAGCTTGTAACGGAAGAAGGCATGAAGGTAACTATGTGATGCGAGAGGTGCTTTTCCTCTGTGAAATCATCGACAAGTACGGAGAACGGCAGGAGGACGGGCGAGTAGAGATTCTATTTGGACGTCTCTTTGACCTTTACGCCACTTACTCGGATAAGGTTACATTGCACTTGAATTATCTACTAAAGAGGCATGGATAGAAAGCTGAGTTAGGTGGTGGGTATGCTGCTACGAGCGCGAAAATACGGACTGGTAGCCTTCGAGGGTGAGATGCTCTACCAAAGGCAAGATGACGCCAAAAAGATTGTTTTGCTGAAGCCTTTAAGCGAAATTAGAGATTCTGTGAAGCAAACGAATGACCCCAAGCATTGTATGGTCGCGGAAAAATAGTCAATGCCTCTCTTTATTCGAACAGCATTGCCATTTTGTGCTTGGCTCTCAGCTTCAGATTCATTTGCAATAGCTAATATTAACGCCAAAGATTGTGATAATCTCCATGAAAGTTGAAAATTGTACTTAGTCATGAATAGTTTATGAAGAAAACAAACTGCGAAAACGGCACTAGTGCGCATACAATTGTAATATTTTGGATTATTGTCAAATCTAACCCAACGGTAAAAATACAAAGAAAGGTCGAACGCCATTTGACCACTTCACTTTCAACTACTACGAGGTGATGCTTCCAGATAAACCGCTTATTATGGGACATGGTCAAAAGTGCTGATGAGACAGAGCAAACAAGAAAGCTGTCTCGCGACTCCCGGTCTTGATAACGTCTGGTTCCAAAGGTCTCCAGTCTTCATTCCTTCGTCGCGTCAGTATTCAAAACTGAAAAATGATCAATCTGCTTCTCTTTATTCTGCTTTCACTGAGTCAGGTATCCAAACAATCTATTTCTTCTACCGGAATGAGTGTCTTTTTTTAGGCGAAAGCGTGGAAGGATGAGGTGAATGGGATTTGTCCAGACGGTCAATCCCGGTGCCCGGAAGGAAGCACATGTTGCCAGTGAGTCGAACTAAAGGCCTCAATTGAGAAACGAAGAAATGGGGCCAAAGGTTGGAAGGAGGAAGCTACGGCTGCTGCCCCATCCCCAACGCCGTCTGCTGCTCTGACCACGTCCACTGCTGCCCTCAGGACACCACCTGCAACCTGGCCCACCAAGCTTGCACTCGAGTTGCCTACTCCCATTCTCTACATCCCATCCTCAGGCTAGGCGAGCTGCAGGCGGACGGGAGTGTTCACTCCCAGCTGAGACGGAAGGAGGGCAGCATCACCTGTCCTGACCGAGAGTCGAGTTGCAACGAGGGCAGCACCTGCTGTCAGCTGGAGGGCGGAGGCTACGGCTGCTGCCCCCTTCCCAAGGCCGTCTGCTGCGGGTTTGCTCCGAAGAAGCATGGAGAAGTAGGCAAGGATGATGCAGTGCACAGGGATCACATTCACTGCTGCCCGGAGAACTCCATCTGTGACATTGAGCATGGCCGCTGCACCCAGGCTCCAACTAATTCATCTCATCTTCTTTTGCACATATGAAGAGTCTTTAGGATGATAAGGAAACGGTTCCCTGGGTAGAGAAAGTGTCGGCCAAACTCATCCATCGCCGTCAGCGACAGCCAATCCTAAAAGAGAGGTGTGGAATGGGGCAGTGCTTCCAAAACTCCACTTGGTTAATTTCACCAGCCTCAGGAATGTTTTACTCAGCTGAGTATTTGGTTGAAGCTGTGGCTCGGGCCCAGGAAGCTCCTGCTGTCCATTCGCGGATGGAACCTGCTGCAGCGATGGTCTGTCCTGCTGTCCTTCTTCTTTCAAGTGCCTTTTCTTGGAGGGAGACCTGTTTGGGGGCAAGAACTCGTCCAAACGGAGCTTGCAGTTGTGTGGTGGGTGAGGCGGTGTGTGAGGATGATCAGGGCTTTCGTATGCCCAGAGCGGGCGCTAAGAAGCCGCAGAAGGGAAGTCAGGCAGTGCAGTGCGCGGACGGGAGCGAGTGTCCGCGGCGAGGGACTTGTTGCCCTGGCCGCAACTCTCATTTCCTCTGCTGCCCCCATGCCAATGTAGAGTCAGAATGCGTCATTATTGGAAGGAGAGGAGAAGGGTTGAAGGCTCGCTGCTGTGGAGAGTTCTGCTGCGCTCAAGGCTACGTCTGCGGAACCGAGCCCTTCCAGTGCCTTAAAGCAGCCGTCCAAATTTGAGATTGCCTCATTTTTAACTCTCTTTACCTTGTATCATTCGTCTTTTTTCAACGATCGCACAGTTGTTGAGGAGATAGGATTTGAGTGGGCAAGTAAAATAAAGGTGTGAAGTAGAATGAGCGCTCTAGAAGAGTTGGAGAGGAAGGAAGCGCGGCGGAAGATGAGTAAGGCAATGCTGAGCATCGGAACTGCGAACACGCATTGAAATGAATCACAACTGGAGTTAGCCTTATTTCGCATACATCTATGGTACATGCTTCGCAAGCAAGGTATGACTAGCACTGATTGTAGATAAAAAATCTCCGACCATTCAGATAAAAAGCTTCTAGAAGCTGAGCTCGAAGGTTTTCGTGAGTTCCTGGCTAGGATTCAGTTCGCTCAGGGGATACAAGCACTGCAAATATTCTCTTCTTCAGTTGGACCTTGCAGAGGAGTTGCAGAGGACCTTTCCGAGGACAGGTGGCTTGGTGAAGAGGCCATAGGAAGCCCCGTCCTTGACCTTCACGAAGAGCGAATAGGCTCCCATCCCCGACTGCGGCACATCGAAAGTGAACCTTCAGTTCAGCCCAGCATTTAGACAGCTGGAGTTGAGAGAAAGGTGAGGGGACGTTTGATCGTATTGGGGATTGAGAGAGGCGACAGCGATGCGAGTCTTGAACTCCTCCTTCGCTGCGTTCTCGCGAAGGAGGCGGACTTTGACGTAGGGATCGCTCGTGTTGTCCGTGCTTGCCGCCCGCAGCCCTCTCACAAACCAAATCTTTCCCAATAAACTCTTTCCCCCTCCACCGAAGTAGGAAAGGAACTCGCATCGAACGACGGTGACGAGAAGCTTGCTGCTGTTGTAGAGGTAGCGAAGGTTCAGTTCGATCGTGCCCAGCTCTCCTGCCTTGGAGCCAGTGAAGCTGAAACCTTGTTGCCTTTGCACCACTTCTTCTCGGCAATATCCAGCGTGCAAGCTACATATTGGGTAAATGGCATCGAGGTGCTCTGATAGGCCTGCTAGATACTGCTGAGAGATTGAGCTGGAAGAAGGTAGGAGGCCAAGCAACGAAGGACCGTGTCAGCAACATTTTTGACTTCCAATTTTGAATCAACGCACTAACAAGGGCTTTGACTTGTTGAAGCAGGCAAAGCATCGCGAAATGCTTCTGAACTATTCTCTTCTTGCATTCAACCTTTTCCTCGCGATAGAAAAAGGAAAAAAGAGAAGAGTGAGATATAATGTGACCTTTTGTTTCGCTTGAGCTTCTTGCGCGTACCGAAGCTGAGCAGTGAGGAGGCCTTGGAGTGGACTGAACTTTTGGAGTCTGTCCTCTTTCGCAATCCATTGCCTGCCTTCTTCGGAACCAGGTTGAAGCTTCCATTCTTGACCAGCGTCCTTACTTCACGTTCCTCGTTTCCTCAAACCCAGCCTCCTTTCTTCACCCAGCATCCTGCCACCTCTAGCAAGCCGAAGCGGATTGCTAGCCGATAGTGCCGAGTTAATCCGATTAATGTCAATGTTGGGATGAGTGTTTGAAATAGGGACATTCAAAGCCATCAGCAAAAAGAGCGAATGAAAGCGGCGGGGTTGGGCGGCAGACGAGGCTGTGCCTGGATAGTGAACCAGCAAGATGGGTCTCGGATCGGTGGTGAGGAGCAGCAGCGGCTGGCGTCTGAGATGCCTTGCTGGAAGAGCGTGAAGGAGATTTGTTGAGCGGCCTTGAGTCGGAGTGTCGACGCCTTGGCCGGGCTACTTTGTCGCCTCGCTTCACAGCGCGCGGGGAGAGTCCCTCCTCCGTCCGCGCCATCGCCACCGCCGCCGCCTCCCGCCCCACGGCCGCCATCTGCTCCTTGGGGCTGAGCTGGTGGCTGTCCAGGTCTCCTTGGCCTAGTTCTATGCCTCTCTCATACCATCACCGGAGTAGGCTGCCCTCATCTTCCATGCACCATGCTCCTTGCTAGTGGAGAAGGAAATGGAAAAGAGGTTGCCTTGTGCGGAGCTTTTGACGGCTTGTCTTGGGGCCGGAGGTGATGCCTGGACCTCCTTGCCCACAAAACTCTGAAACAGGCCAGCTTTCTTCTTCTGGGAGTCTCCAAGCTTTGAACCAAGCGACAGAGGTCAGTACTTGCACTTGGAATCTATCGTATTAGCGCACTTCTGGTGGGAACTAAACTTGGAAAGGAGTGTAGAAAACAATATAGAATGTTGTATGCGTTCATTGCAAGGACAACGATAGGGATCCCAACGAAAGCTTTGAAATGTCACTCTCAAACTATTTTCAGAACACTCTGAGCTTTACCAAAGCGTCTTGCTTTAGCATCTGAAACGTCTTGCAATCTATCAAATACATTGGGATCAGAATAGGGTGATTCATGGTCGTGTCAACTGAGGTTTTCCTCATTTTATCATTTAGCCGCGGTTGAACCATAGGACGCAAGCAAGCGTAGGAAAGAATAAAAAGAACCCGACAGGATAGGAGACCGGTATAGCGCTCTGGACCTACGCACTTTGAAACCAACATAGTCCTTAGCTAAAACTAGAAACAGAGTGCAAGCTTTGCTCAATCTGCAGGGAAAAGAGTGCAAGCAAATGAAAACTTGTATCGCAAAAAGCGGGATGGGGTTAGTTAGGGGACTCAATTGAAACAGCCCTTCCGTTCATCTTGTAGGAGGAGAGGAGGGATAAGTTGAGACAGAGAAAGGGGTGCCAAGAACCTGGATGAGAGGTGGGGAAGGTGTGGGGGCAATGGCATTAGCAATCATTCAATGATTTTCTGCGGTTTAGCTGGGAGCTCTTCCTCGTCGACGGCCTCAGCAGGGTCTTGGATCTGAAACCGACACAAAAGCTTTCTTCCCAGTCCCAATCGAGTCTCACTGATTCCAGAAATCTGTTTAGCTACGCATGCCTTTCAAGGTGTGCTCAGCGATTGCTGCTTCAAGAAAGCTTTTGCGTAAATATTAGTCTTTTGATTTGAGCAAGGGTGGGAAGAGGAGGAGAAGGGGAATTGTTAGTAGAAGGGAGGGAAGCAAGGCATAGGAGGGGAAGCAAAAGAACGCGACTGCCGCTTACACAAAGGCTAAGCGTCCGGAGACAGAGCCTGCGAACAACGTAATCAACACAGCTACAAGCCCCCTTCTATCCTCTCCAAACGGAGGTGCAGGAAAAAGCTCCATAATTCGATGCCGCAAGGTGCAAATAATAGTAAGAATGTGGAGCCAGGAGTGGAAGACGGTGCATGCGAAGCCTTTTGCTGGATGAAGACCGGGGCTGTAGATGCTTGAAGAAGAAGAAAGGAGAAAGGGCAGGCTAACCCGGAGACGAAGAGTAGCCACAAGAGGAGAGCTTTGAGCTCCCAGGCTGAGCATGAAGGTCTGCTGGTAGAGCTCCATCTGCGGCTCATTCATCAGACGTGCCAGCGGAATCTTCACGTCGCCCAGGCTTTTTTTCGTACCATCGTCAAGCGCCTCCAACCAATCACTTGGGCTAGGAAGGAATAATGGAAGAAGAAGGGGAACCTGGATGTGGACCACTTGGTTCTCGGGATCGCTGACAAAGAAGAGCTCTTTGTGCTGGAAGAGCGGGTTCACAGTTTTCGGCTTCGGGAAGGTCTTCTTCACTTCCTCAAGAAGAGGCAAAGGTGATTATGGGATTCTGAGGGTAGGCGTAGAAGGGGGGAACATTGCCGACGGTGATCTGAACGAAGGGGGTGGGCTCCAAGTCGCGCTTGGGGTGGGGCAGGTCAGAGATGCAGTCGATGTAGACCATGAGCATGGCGGGGTTGAGGCTCTGCCACTCGGGGGCCCAGTCGGCCTTGCTGAGGTGCTGTTTGTCGGTGGAAAGGTTCATCCAGTGTGCCTTGAGACGGAGCTCGCCGCACTTGGCACCCTCGAGCTGGTACCAACCGTCGGTGACGCCCTTGCGGCGTATGTTGTCGAGGTCGAGGGTGAGGTGGCCGAGCTCCTCGTCCTTGCCGGCGTCCTCGTCGAAGACCTCCACTTTGAGCTTCTGCCCACTCGCCTGGTCCACCACGGCCTCGAACCACTCGTTCCAGACTGGGTTGAGGTTGTCGTCGATGACTTTGGTCTGGAAGTGCTGGGCGCCGACGGCCAACTGTGCGTAGGGGTCGCTCTTGCCCTTCTTGATGAAGCTCATGTCCAGGTTCTCCAGGTCCCGTGCTTGCAGGACGCCGATGCGGATCACTCCGTCAGGCTCGGGGAAGTGAAGACGGGCTACATCCGTCTCCGCGGTGAGTGGGACGACGATCTGGTTGGGGAGGACGCAGATGGCGCGGACTTGGGTGGTGACGACGGAGCGGATGGCGCCCATGAGTCCGGGGATCTCCACCATCTCCCCGAGGCCGGTGAGGTTGAAGTCGATGGCGGGGTCGTCCAGGAAGAAGGCGGTGACGGCGCCCACCATGGGCGGGTAGGCGAGGAGGGGCTTGAGGATGACGCGGAGCTTGCCCTTGAACTGCATCTGGTTCAGGCCCCCCTTGAAGGCCCCCAGAGCGACCACGAAGTTGCAGTCCCCCGCGTAGGCGACGTCCATGTCCATGATGATGCGGTCTCGGCCCACGTTCTCCGTGTAGACCTTGATGCCGCCCACGCGCATGGGGATGTCGCCCATGTCGATCTCCTCGAAGTGGAAGCTCTTGAAGGCGTTGGGGAGGCTGGCCTTCACCTGCGGCTCCACAAACTCCACCGTGAACGTCTTCGTGTACTCACCGATGTATGGCCACAGTTGGTGGATCACCTCAACTCTAGCCTTTGTCTTCTAGCTGGAGGAGAAGGGTGTGAGAGAACTTTGTTGATCCACTCTACGCGCTCGGTGTCCGGGAACTGAACCCAGGCGGGAAGGTCCTGCAGCTGGGCCATGATCACCTCTCGCTCACGCGTGGCTGCCTGCCGTAGCGCCAGCACTCGCTTCTCCCTGCACACCATCACCTCTCCTTCTATCCTCCCCTCCTCCTCTCTAGAAGGCCTCACCGATGGCGCCAGAGCTTGGACTTGAAGAAGTTGAGGGCGACGAAGATGCCGATCCAGGCAAAGCTGTAGCCCCCCTTCCCCAGACCCCAGCACGTTGCCATCAGGAACCCACCCGCCGTCAGCGGCAGCACGTACGACATCACCGCATTCTCCACCTACATACACCATACTCTTCTTCATACACCTTTCCCACATCATCTAAGCCTCTTTCAATCCAATCCCCTTTCGATCTTCCAGTAAGAGATTGGAGGGTTTTGCAATGAACTGGGGTGAATGATGGGAGGAGAATGAGTTGGGGGCAAGCGAGGCATGAAAGAGGGCATGCGCTTACCCAGGCGAGATCCAGGTGTTTAGTGACGGCGTCGTCCATGGTGATCGTCTGTTTAGCGCGTTCTTATGTCTACTCCAGTGTGCAGGAAGGAAGAAAAGTGGCTGAGAAGAGTGGAGGGTGCAAATGGATGGCGCAGTTGGGGGGGCCTAAGTTTCTAGAGGCTGTCAAGTGGGCGCTGAGCTTTCCGCTGCCAACTGCCTCCTGATGTCAGCGGGAAGATTTGAATTTCCTAGCACCCCCAGACTTCGGCTAGTGCGCTGGGAAGATGTGAGGATAGTTAGCTTCCAGGGTGGATGAGGGAGCAAGGGTGCGTCGGCAAATATTTGCCGCGGCCCAGTGCGGCAGAGTGCAACGGTGAGAGCCTATCAGTGAGGCTGGAATGAGGGGTGAGGGTGGAATGAGAGGTGAGGGTGGAATGAAAGGTGAGGAGCTTTGCTCACCCTTTGGCTGTTGCTGGGTTTGGCGAGTGGGGCAGGGTCGGCGGGTGCAGGGCTGCTGCTCGTCTCTCGGCCAGGCGATGGTGGCTGGGGCGGTGGTTGGTCGGCGCCGGCATCGCCAGGGAGGGGCGATGCAGGGAAGCCGGAGCCGAGGCCTTCGCTCATCCTGTCTTGCTCCGCCTTCAGGAATAGAGGAGCTATTAGCGGGCGATGGGAAAGGGGAGAATGCGGGGGTTGAGAATGCGAGCGAAAGTGTGGCGATGAAAGATTGCGGCGCGGCATATGGGAGTGGAAGGGAAGAAGGGGTGGTGGGGGGAGGGCGGTAGGTGGAGGGGAGGAGTGTGGGGGGAAGAGAAGGGTGAGTAGAAGGGAGGCGGCGGGCTGAGCCCAGCCACGTAAGCTCGCAAACAACTGCTGAGTAGTCGAGGGGGGACTTTAGGCATGGGCAGGAAAAGGTTGGCCTGACGTGGCAGCTACAATCACCGCTGCTTTTATGGACCTGGCCAGGTATGCAAAGGAAACTGGGCTTGCTCAAGCTTGCACCTATTTTTTCCTGCGTTAGGCGAATTGGGCTGATTTGAACACACTTGTTTTGCAACTCCGTTCAAATCAATAAAAAGGTTGGTTTACCTCTATACTTCTGCGATGCAAAGGAAAGTCTGCTCATCAACATCAATCAATGTCCAATAAATTGCAAATTAGACATTGTAGATCGGTCGACTATTCGCGAGACCAAAAGAACCAAAAAGAGCAAATAAAAGGCTACGGGCTAAAAGGGGGGAAAGATATAGTGAATCAGGTGGCAATAACTGGATTGCGGAAAGACGTTTTGAGCGAAAGTGGGGATGGGCAGGGTAGGGTGGAATGTGCGTGTGTGAAGCGGAGGGGGCGTTTGTGTAAGACAGGCTGCTCGCCGTGTGAGATGCAGCGCCCACTATACCTACCAACTTTACTCATGCCCCCAAACCGCCCCCATCTTATCGCACCATACTCACACCGCAATATCACCTCTCCATTCTCCACTTCACATGCATCCTTAGCTCATCGCCTTCACAAAGACCCTCAAAGCCACATGTTGAACTAAGATTCAAAGTTGTTTGCAAAAAGTTGCCTATTCTACTTGCAATATACAATGCAAGTTCTTGAAAACAGTGCTTTTCAGTGTCACCAAACCTTTTCTTATATACCTTTTCTTGAAAAGTTCATGAAAGAATTACCAAACAGGAGAATTCATTGAGAAACACGGTATATGTTTATAAAATAATTATAAATATCGCAGATATATCGCACAGATTTGAGTAGCAAATAACAGCAGTACATCACTGCATGCTGAAAACTTGACAGCTCTTCGGGAGGCGTGGTGCTTGCTTGAGGGCCCAAGGAGGTTTGGCTTCTTTCAGGTGTACTTTCTGAGCGGGATTTCGGCATGGCTTCATACCTTTGCTGCGGATTGTTTGGTAGGTTTGGCGCCGGGTTTTTTTTGGAAACGCATGAAAAAGCGGGAAATGAGTGAAACATTACATTGGACTGCACCGTCGAAAAAATACCCGCAAGTCTTTGGGAAAGCTGGAAGCTCCACAGAAAAAGATGAGAAGTGCAGCTCTGGAGCTGACAATGACTGAAACCGCAAAAAACGCACGCCTGCGAAAGGCCTTCTGCACATCTAGGCAGGAAAAAATACCCGCAAGTCTTTGGGAAAGCTGGAAGCTCCACAGAAAAAGATGAGAAGTGCAGCTCTGGAGCTGACAATGACTGAAACCGCAAAAAACGCACGCCTGCGAAAGGCCTTCTGCACATCTAGGCAGGAAAAAATACCCGCAAGTCTTTGGGAAAGCTGGAAGCTCCACAGAAAAAGATGAGAAGTGCAGCTCTGGAGCTGACAATGACTGAAACCGCAAAAAACGCACGCCTGCGAAAGGCCTTCTGCACATCTAGGCAGGAAAAAATACCCGCAAGTCTTTGGGAAAGCTGGAAGCTCCACAGAAAAAGATGAGAAGTGCAGCTCTGGAGCTGACAATGACTGAAACCGCAAAAAACGCACGCCTGCGAAAGGCCTTCTGCACATCTAGGCAGGAAAAAATACCCGCAAGTCTTTGGGAAAGCTGGAAGCTCCACAGAAAAAGATGAGAAGTGCAGCTCTGGAGCTGACAATGACTGAAACCGCAAAAAACGCACGCCTGCGAAAGGCCTTCTGCACATCTAGGCAGGAAAAAATACCCGCAAGTCTTTGGGAAAGCTGGAAGCTCCACAGAAAAAGATGAGAAGTGCAGCTCTGGAGCTGACAATGACTGAAACCGCAAAAAACGCACGCCTGCGAAAGGCCTTCTGCACATCTAGGCAGGAAAAAAGAAGTGATAGCCGTTAGACGGATTCCAAGGCAGATGATGAAGGAATGTTTAGACAGAAGCCCAGAAGACTGAAGAAACAAACAAAGCCGGCGCATGGGGGGGGAGGGGGCAGGAAAGCGAAAGTGGGGAGTGTTGGCAGAGGTTGGGGGAGTGTTGGGAGTTGTGGGGAGCTAAAGAGAGATGGGAGAGGGGCGCTAAGCAGCTTCGGATTCCTGCTCAAACTCCTCCTCGTTGAAGTCTCCCTCGTCCTCGGCGGTGGCGTCCTGGTACTGCTGGTACTCGGAGACGAGGTCGTTCATGTTGGACTCCGCCTCCGTGAACTCCATCTCGTCCATCCCCTCCCCCGTGTACCAGTGCAGGAACGCCTCAATCATTCTCATCTTTCCTTCTCAGACTCAGGCAGTGGGAGAATGGAGAAAGAATGGGGAACCTTGCGACGGAACATGGCGGTGAACTGCTCGGAGATGCGTTTGAAGAGTTCCTGGATGGCGGTGTTGTTGCCGATGAAGGTGGCGGACATTTTGAGGCCGCGCGGGGGGATGTCACAGACGGCCGTCTTCACGTTGTTGGGGATCCACTCCACGAAGTAGGTGCTGTTCTTCACCTGCGTGCTCACCATCTGATCCTCCACCTTCAAAGGCCTCTCTCTCAATGCCTAAGAAGGAGGGGAGTTGAAAGATGTGAGGGGAGGACCTCCTTCATGGACATGCGTCCGCGGAAGATGGCGGCCACGGTGAGGTAGCGTCCGTGGCGTGGGTCACAGGCGGCCATCATGTTCTTGGCGTCGAACATCTGCTGCGTCAGCTCCGCCACCGAGCACGCCTAGGAGGACCAGAAGCTTCGGAAAGGAGGAAGGGGGAGGAAGGGAAAGAAGAAGGAAACCTGGAACTTGAGCTGAGCGGTGGCGGCGAGAGGTGCGAAGCCGGGCATGAAGAAGTGGAGGCGTGGGAAGGGGACCATGTTGACGGCCAGCTTGCGAAGGTCCGCGTTCAGCTGCCCCGGGAAGCGAAGGCACGTCGTCACGCCAGACATCGTCAGGGACACCAGGTGGTTCAGATCTCCATAGGTCGGGTTGTTGAGCTGACAATTATTTGGGTCTAGGTGAAGAGAGGGGATAGGAGGGGAGAGGATGAAACCTTGAGGGTGCGGAAGCAGATGTCGTAGAGGGCCTCGTTGTCGATGCAGAAGGTCTCGTCGGTGTTCTCCACGAGCTGGTGGACGGAGAGGGTGGCGTTGTAGGGTTCGACGACGACCTCGGAGACCTTGGGGGATGGTAGGACGGAGAAGGAGTTCATGATGCGGTCGGGGTACTCCTCGCGGATCTTGGCGATGAGGAGGGTGCCGAGGCCGGAGCCGGTGCCGCCGCCGATGGAGTGGGTGAGCTGGAAGCCCTGGAGGCAGTCGCAGTTCTCCGACTCCTTGCGGATGACGTCCAGGACGTTGTCCACCAGCTCCGCGCCCTCCGTGTAGTGGCCCTTGGCCCAGTTGTTCCCCGCCCCGCTCTGCCCGAAGACGAAGTTGTCGGGACGGAAGAGCTGGCCTTCAAAGCTGGGGGCCGTAGGGTAGGTACTGCAGATGGGTATAGAGGAAGAGCTGGGGACCGTAGGGGTTGGTCTTGATGGCGTCCATGGTCCCCGGCTCCAGGTCCACCAGCACAGCGCGCGGCACGTACTTGCCCCCGTAGGCTTCGTTGTAGTAGACCTGGGAGAAAAGAAGAGATTATGAGAGAAGGAAAGGATGGGAGGGGGTAACGTCGATGCGCTCGAGCTGTAGGTCGGAATCGGGCTTGGCGGTGCCATCCGGCTGGATCCCGTGCTCGTCGCTAATCACCTCCCAGAACTAAATAACACTAGTCCTTTCCCAGTCAGCACAAATAAAATTTCTGACATATTTAAAGCGAGCGTTGCCTAAGAGCACACAATTTTTAAAATTACATGGGATTGCAGAAATATGTTGTTCCCCTATTTTGTTTTTTAAAGACAGCTTTTTTGCCAATTTAACCAAGTCAACGTTTGATTTTCATTCAATTTTCCAATTTTAAGAGACCGACATTACTAACAAAAAATCTGAATGGTTTTTTTCACTTTTACTTTTTTTAAACTTAATTTAGGTAATCTTTTTTACGCTAATTTAGGGTAAAATATTATTCATTAATCACCTCTGTCGGGGGCGTGGGAGTGCGGGGAGCCCGGAGACGGTACTTCTCGTCGCGAGAGTCCGTTCCCTCCTCCCCCACTTCAAACGCTTCACGCTCATTGGTCCCCGACCTTTCCCGCCCTCTCCCCAGACACAGCTCGCCTGCCGGGCTCCACCTCATCACTTACTCCCCACACTCTCCTCTTCTTCCTTCCCTTTTGGAGACCCTTCAAGAAAAGCTTGGTGGTGGAGATCTTGTGCTTGCGCGACACCGTGACCTTCTCCAGCTTCGCCAAGCCCCACAGCTCCAGCAAGAAGCGCGTCTCCATCCCCTTCACCGACATCCCGCACACCCTCGCCAATGCTGTCGAGGCACAGGATTTCATCATCCTCACCTCCTCCTCTCCCAACCTACCACTTCCACCCCGACAGCGTTGAATGGAGCCTGTATAGCCAGGGGAACGGACTTCGGTGAGGACGCCAGCTGCAGCTACTTCGCCTCGCTTCGCAAGCTCAGCTCAGGTCCCTCAACCTCTCCTTCCTCTCCTTCATCTTCCGCCTCGCTCTCGACATGGACTTCACGGACGAGGACGTCGCCATCTCCAAGCACACCCACTCCTGCGTCGTGCTGGACGACAGCCCCTGCGACAACCTCATCTGCCCTGTCCTCTCCCATCACTCCACCCGCCTCCGCTGCCAGCAGTGCGACAAGATCCTCTGCATCTCTGGAGCCGGCGCCTACTTCGTTCCCGGCAGTTCCTCCTCCACTACCCTCTACAAAACTGCCCTCCACGCCTTCCGCTCCTTCCGCATCGACCCCTCCAACATCCTCCCTTGCTACACCTGCCCGCGCTGCGAGATCGCCAACGACTGCGAGCCCCACCCTCTAGTTCGCCAGCTCTTCGACCAGAAGCTCTACCCCAACTCCAGCCGCACCTACTCCTTCATCCGCAAGGCCATGCCTCAGCTCACCGTCATCACCGACAACCATAGCCCTACGTGTGGACCTCCGGACAAGGTGGACCTGGAGCAAGGAGAGCAGGAGGACGAGTGCGGGGATGAGGAGGAGCTGGGCACCCTGGGGACGCTGGACGACACGGGCTCCGGCCTGCCGGATCAACGCTTCCCCGACGAGCACCGCGTCACTGAGCATCGCCAGCAGACCGGCATCTCCAAGAAGCAGCTCTGGCAGCAGCGCTACATGGACGCCAAGCTCACCTACAACGCCGTCAATGCCCGGGAGGCTATGACCAAGGACAAGCGCAAGCAGGCCAAGGTTGACCTCCACCATGCTGCCATAGAGCTGGAGAAGGCGGAGCGACGTCTGGACGAGGAGACTCACCGCGAGGAAGACACCGCCCGTGCTCAAGCCAAGGCGGAGGAGGAGGAGCGCCTGCGCATTCAGGAAGAGGTGGAAGCGGCCAATCGCCAGGAGTGCCTCGCGGACCTCGCCAACCTCAACCGCTCCATCGAGGACATCGTGGACCCCGACACCGTCATCGTCTCCTCCACGCCCGCCCAGCACACCGGCCACTTCGCCTCCAACATCGACACCAACCCCACTCACCACACCGCCAACGAGCCCCAAGAGCCACAGGTGCCCCGGGAGCTTCAGCGGTTGCAGGAGCAGCTGGAGGTTCAGGACAAGGTCATCGCCGACCTTCACCTCCATCGCTCCGAGCAAACTCGCCTTCGCATCGCCGCCGAGGCCCGTCTTCAAGAGCTACAAGCTGGAGAGCAGGACCTACGGCAACAAGCAGAGCTTCAACGAGAAGACCGGATCAAGGCCCAGGCAGAGCTGGAGCTCCTCCGCACCCAGAACCTCGTCGCCCAGCAGGCACAGGAACGGGAGCGCAAGGAAGCCCAGCAAGCTCTACAGGCTGTTCAAGATCGTCTTCTCCACCTGGAGCAAGAGTCGGCGCGGAAGGAAGCCGCGTACCGGGACAATGAGGTCCAGGTCGCCGCCGTCCTTGACAACCTCCGCATCGACAACATCCGCCTCCAGCGCCAGTTGGCCGCCGCTGCCAAGAGCCAGACTCCACTGGCCGCCACCTCTACGCCCGACCTGGAGCAGCAGCCATCGCCCCGGACTCAAGGCCTCGCCACGGAGACCCCGGGAGCAGCTACGCAGCCTCCGCCCTTCTCTGGTTCTCAGCTACGCCCTCTGCCCTCTGAGAGCCTCTTCAGCCACCTCCAGCGTCCTCCAGCCCGCTACTTCGATGGCAAGAACCTCTCTGAGTTCCCCATCTGGCTCAAGTGGTGGAACCACTACTACCACGCCAACCGCGAGATGAGCAACGTGGACAAGCTGGAGAAGCTGATGGAGTGCCTCAAGGGCCCGGCCAAGACTGCCGTCGCCTGGTGCCAGAACTTCGAGGAGAAGGACTACGACAATGCCATGGCCATCCTCAAGGACAACTACGGCAACACCTCCGCCCAGAAGACCGAGCTACTCCGATCCCTGGAGCAAGTGGAGAAGATGCACAACAATGCCACCGCCGAGGCTCTCTACGCCCTCGCCGACGACCTGCATCGCATCGGGGTCCAGCTGCGCCAGCACGGAGTTCAGGATCTGGACTCGCACGCCTTGCTCCTCTTCGAGAAGTTGCCGGACTCCGTCGTGCTGGACCAGATGAACTCCTGCGCCCGCGCCAACTGCTCCCTGGAGATCGGCTACAACGAGCTGGTCAACATCTGCCGCATCAAGGCCAAGGCCAGGGCCGCCGCACGCGGAGCTCTCCCCCGCCCTCGCAACAACCCCCCATGCTCTTCCTCCTCACATCCAGCCAACTGCCCCCAGCCTACGCAGCCCAACTGCCCCTACTCCGGCAACTACCTTGCCAACCCATCGGCCCCCGACTCCGAGGAGTCCGCAGGGCCCCAGAGCGGGGGCAAGAAGCGTTGCCAGAAGCGGGCCCAGGGCGGGTCCCAGTCCTCCACTCCTCCCTCCACTCAGCAGCCTTCTCCGGCCAAGCGCCCTACCCTTCCTCCAGAAGGGCAAGAGCCAGCGCCGCTACGGAGGCGAGCGGACGGGACCATCATCCACTGCCACCTCTGCGATGGCAACCACATGGTCCACGAGTGCCAGGTCTACGACACCCCCGCCAAGAAGCTCCAGAGGGCTAAGGCCATCCCACTCTGCTACAACTGCCTGCGCCAAGGCCACGGACAAGACGAGTGCCGCAACCGGGGACGCTGCCATGAGTGCAACGACCTGCACCACACCGTCCTCCACTCTGTCCTCTCCACCCAAGGCCAGTCCGCTAACCTTCACCTCTCGGCCGCTGGAGACTCCCCCAAGCTTCCTTCCATCATCCACCCCGTCTTCTCCCTAGGACTGCTAGGATGAGTGCAGCAGAGTTCGGGAACGGTGATGCTGGACAACGGCTCCAGCTACACCTGGTGCACGGAGGAGCTGGTGCGTCGCCTCGGGCTCAAGGTCTTCAGCTCCGTCACCCTACAGCTCTCCACCGCTCACAGCTCCGTCCATCATAGCGTCAAGGCTAAGATGGTAAAGCTGTTCCTGTTTGGCAACCAGTCCACGATGGAGATCACCACCTGCGTCGCGGAGAGCGTCACCGCCCCCGTCACCGTCGGCGGCATCGACCTCCCGACACAGCCTTTCCTCAACCACGGACTCCAGCCCTCTCACATCCTCAACTGGCCTAGCCAGGCCAAGGAGGAGAAGACCGTGGACGTCCTCATCGGCCTGGATCACCTGCATGCCTTCGAGGGCCCGGGAGTTCCCTGCCAGGACATCATGGGCCTCTCCGTCTACATCTCCGCCTTTGGCACTCACCTCTCCGGCCCTGCACCTGCCTCTACAGTCGCTCGGGCCCTGCCAGCCTCCTGTTCTCTGCACTTCGCCTCTCCTATTGCCTTGCTACATCAGCTGGTGGAGATGCAGATGGGACTCGAGGTGGTGGGGCTGGGGGGCAAGGACACGGTGGCCAAGTGCGAGGACTGCAACGGGGACCTGGACCAGGACGAGATGGGCATCTGCAACGACTGCAAGCTCGCCGCCGAGTTCGACATCCAGCGCAAGGAGGACGGACGCTTCACCCTCTTTCTCCCCTTCAAGTCCGGCGCCTCCTCTCTTCCCTCCAATCGCCAAACCGCCTTCGCCCATCTGCAACGCCTGGAGAGCAAGCTCACGCCCCAGGAGAAGCAGCTGCACTACGCGGAGTTCGAGAAGGCCGGCATCATGGAGCCGGTGGACGAGTCCAAGACCCCGGGAGCCGTGATCCAGTACCTGCCTCACCACCCCATCTTCAAGCACACTGCCGCCTTCACCAAGTGCCGCCCTGTGCTGGACTGCTCCGCCTCCACCCGCAATGGCCAGAGTCTCAACGACAACCTCCGCACTGGCCACAACCGCCTCACCGACCTCCTGGATGTTCAGTTCCAGTTCTGTCTGGCCAAGCACGTGCTGGTGGCCGATGTCTCTGCCGCCTTCTACGGCCTGGAGGTCAAGGAGCAGGATCGGGACGCCTTTCGCATCCTCCTCCCCGCCGACCCTCAGCGCCCCTTCTCCAAGACCAACCTCTGCTGCGTTCGCTTCGCTCGCTTGGTCATGGGCGCCACCTGCTCTCCCAACCTCCTGCTAGCCTGCCTCGATCAACTGACCAAGGATGCCCTCGCCTCCGGCCTCACCTACGGCCTCAACCAGGATGAGCTCAAGGCCCTCACCAGCCACTTCTACGTGGACAATGGCGTCTTCAGCTTCGGGGAGGAGGAGGAGGGATCACGCCTGGCTCAAGGCCTGCAGAAGCTCTTCGCAGCAGCTCAGCTATGCCTTCGCCAGTTCTGCTCAGACCTGCCGGGCGCCCTCAATGGCATTGCCTTGGAGGATCGAGAGGAGCGACAGGAGGTGCGCAACCTGGTCATCTTCTCCAATGGCTCCAAGTCCACCTACGGGTTTGTGCTCTACGTGCTCCAAGCTGGCTTCCAGCCTTCCTTCCTCTACGCCCGCTCTCGTCTCGTGCCCAAGAACCAGAAGAGCCTCCTCATCACCGTCCCTCGGATCGAGCTGTGGGGAGCGCTGCTGGGACTTCAAGCCGCCACCATCATTGCCGACAAGTTCCCCTCCAAGCTGGGCCAAGTCTACCACTTCATCGACTCCAAGACCATCCTCTACTGGATGGAGGAGCGAGGGACGTTGCGAGCCTACGAGAGCAAGCGCGTCCGGGAGATGAAGGAGCTGGACGAGAAGCTGGGCAGCGTCAGCCATCGCTTCGTACCCACCGACATCAACGTCGCCGACTACGTCACCAAGCCCCGCCTCTTCAAGGACCTCGCCACCTTCCACAGTGGGCCCACCTTCCTACAGGCACCCCGGGAGCAGTGGCCAGCCTGGAGAGCAGGCAAGGACTACGAGAGCGAGGTGCCGGAGGACGAGCGGGACGGGATCAAGCGCAACACCAGCACCCGGGCCACCATCAACGTCAACGTTGCCGCTCCTGTCTTCGACCACGCCTTCATCGACGACATTCTTGCCTCCAGCAACTCTCTTCACCGCCTTCTCCTCCGCTTCTCCTTCCTCTTTCACATGCTCCTCAACCACGGCTACTCCAGCCGGGTAACGGAGCAAGAGAAGGAAGCGGTGTTCCTGCGGCTGGTGAAGATGGAGCAGACGCGGACCTGGCCCGGCCTCACCAAGGCCATCCAGGAGCAGAAGACCCGGCCATACAAGATCGTCCGCTCCCTCAACCTCTTCATGGATGGCGCCGGCATCATCTGCCTCGGCACCCGCATCACCAACCACCAACCCTACCTCCTACCTGGCCATTCTCGCCTTGCCCAGCTACGTCTACTCCAGACTCATCAGCACCTCCTACATCCTCCTCTACGGACTACGCTGGGACGAGTACGAGAGCAGTGCTGGCTGACAGGCAGACTGTCAGCGGCCAAGAAGGCAGTGAAGCTGTGCGCCGAGTGCAAGTACTACAGCCCCACGCTGCCTCGGCCCTCTGCCGGCCTCCTTCCCAACAATCGCCTCAAGTGCGGCCTCCCAGCTTTCACCCACGTCCTCATTGACCAGTTGGGACCAATCGAGAGCTACGCCAACAGCTACTCCAGGCCCAAGAAGTGGTGGGTGCTGCTGCTCACCTGCACTGTCAGCCGCGCCATCCACCTGGAGCTCCTCCAAGCCTACTCCACGGAGGCAGTCATCGAGGCTCTCCGTCGCTTCTGGGCCAAGAGAGGGCTGCGCTCCGGCACCATCTACCTAGACAGGGCCACCGCCTTCACCGGCCTCGTCGTCGCCCTCTGTGCCTTCGCCGCCAATCATCAGCTCAAGCTCTCCTTCTCTCCAGTTCGAGCGCCTTGGCGGATGGGAGCGGTGGAGCGGCTGGTGTCCCTCGTCAAGAAGAGCCTCCGTCCCGCCCTCTACAAGAGCCGCCTCGACGACTTCGCCCTCCTCACCCTTCTCGCCGACATCAAGGCCGGCCTCAACGCCCGTCCCCTTCTCCCCCTCACCGACGCCCCCAACGACCTCCAACCTCTCACCCCTGCCCATCTGCTGGGAGGAGACGCCAGCTTCGGCCTCGCCCAGTTCCAGACCTTCACCTACTCCCAGGGCATCTCTCGCCGCCTTCGCGACCTTGCCCGCTTGCTCAGCGACTCCCAGGATGCCTTCTGGAGCCGCTGGCGCCTGGAGTATAAGCACTGGCTGGTAGAGCGCGGCTTCGAGCAGCAGCGCCAGGGCAAGGACTCCTTCGTCTCCCTCAACAAGGCCTACCTCCTAGCCAGCCCCAAGCCTCACCCAGAGTGGAAGCTGGTGCGCGTCGTGAGCAAGTACATGGGCAAGGACAGCGTCTGCCGCTACGTCCGCATCATCGACAGCTCCAGCTATGCCTCCGACCACTCCATCTCCCAACTTCTGCCCCTGGAGGCCGAGGTGGAAGAAGCCGATCAAGTTCCTGCCGACGCCGCCTGCCCCGTTCCTGGCGAGATCAAAGAGGAGGCTGACGAGTCGAGTGGGGAGCTGGCGGGTTCCGCCCGCACGCGCGGCCTCGCCTTCAACCCCCCGTCCGTCATAGACCACGACTACTGCTGATCCTCCCCCTTTCACCTTCAGCCCACTCTCATTTATCTCTTTGTTTTGCTCCAGGCCTTTTGCCCCCTGTTGAGCCTCAGCATTTCTTTGTGGCCTAGTTTCAGTCTAGGGCCCCCTTCCTTCTGTCGCCTTCGGGGCGTTCTTCACCATCGGCTTCATGTTCATGCTTTGCATGGTGATTCTTCCTCTTTCCCGCTTCACTGTCAAAGAGGCCTGGGAGCTCTGTTGGGGGCGTGGGAGTGCGGGGAGCCCGGAGACGGTACTTCTTGTCGCGAGAGTCCGTTCCCTCCTCCCCCACTTCAAACGCTTCACGCTCATTGGTCCCTGACCTTTCCCGCCCTCTCCCCAGACACAGCTTGCCCGCCGGGCTCCACCTCATCACTTACTCCCCACACTCTCCTCTTCTTCCTTCCCTTTTGGAGACCCTTCAAGAAAAGCTTGGTGGTGGAGATCTTGTGCTTGCGCGACACCATGACCTTCTCCGGCTTCGCCAAGCCCCACAGCTCCAGCAAGAAGCGCGTCTCCATCCCCTTCACCGACATCCCGCACACCCTCGCCAACGCCGTCGAGGCACAGGATTTCATCATCCTCACCTCCTCCTCTCCCAACCTACCACTTCCACCCCGACAACCTCTCTACAATCTAGCCATTGAAATTCGTATATTTTTTTTCCTAATATCCATTTTCCCAATTCCCAATATTTCTGGATTTGAAAAGTCATGTTTTTTAAAATCTAATTTATATCTCAAAAAGACCGATTTTTCACCAAATGTAACTAAATTTTCAGATTTGTTGTATTTGCAATCGTTTTACGCACGAAATTTTATGCATGCAAAAATATCTCATAGCACTAATCTTCGTTTCATCATCCTAGTTTTTCTTTGTTTGCGTTATCTTTTGTACTTTTGCGTTTATATAGTCTATCATAGTGTTAATGTAGTTCGAAAAATTATACGTTTACCCATAGAAGCCTATTTTTAGAAAGGAAAAGAGAATGGATGGATGAAGGGAGAGGAGGAGGAGAACCTTGGCGCCGATCTGGTTGCCGCACTGGCCGGTCTGAACGTGGACGATCTCGCGCATGATGTCCTTGGTTGACGGAGATGGAGGGATGAAGCCTGGACGAAGTAGACGAAGGGAGAGATGGGAGGGAGGCTGCTGGAGTACTGGAGCTGGACTAGAGCTGGACCGAAGTGATTGTGAGGCGGACTGGAGGAGGAGGGGAGGCCAGAGATTTGGCGCCTAAATAGCCCCTCGTCTCCCTCCTGCCCGGCTTCCCGCAGCGACCGCGCGTTCACGCCCCCACCCTCTCCACACTCTACACCCTACTCCTACCATAGGCTCACTTTCGGACGGCTGGCGGGAGAAGGGATGACCAGGGCTGGCAGCGGCTGGCAGAGTCAAAACAGCCTCTCCACTCCACTCTCTGTGTGCGCTGTCAGCAGCGCTTGTAGACAGACCGCAAAAAATGAAAACAGCTTCCATCAGATTGTTTACTCTCAAAGTCTTGTTAGTTGACCTCAAGAGAGTTTAGATCTACATAATAGAGAGAAAGAAGAAATAATAGAGAGAGCCGGCCTCAAAAACCCTGACAGCAGCAGGCAGCCTTCGGCCGCCAGAGGCCAATTCGGCAAGAATGGGTCAGTGTCGCTTAAGCCATGGCAGTCAGAGCAGAGCAGGGCAGCGCAGACAGAGCTCGGAGGCCGGAGGAGCTCTGGGGCCCTGCCCGAAGCGGCGGCCATGCCCAAGTTAATTTAGGTGCAAGTATTCAACATGTAACAAAAAGAAAACACTATCTGAATTTCGCAATTTCAGTAATTGCTTTGTTTCTCTTGAAAATCATCTCTTCACTACGGATTAAACCGGATTTTAAAAACAGACGGAAAAAGGGATTTTTGTCTCAAAATATTAGTGTTACTATTCAAGCATCCAAACTTGTTTCCGAAAAAGGTACCCATATTTTATCTAAATTCAGTGGTTTTTACTTCTAAGTACAAATTGATTTCTCTGGAGGAGTTGAGCAAATGCCGCTATAAGAGTTTGAAAGTATAACATGTAGTAGAGTGAAAGTATCCTATTTTAGCCCAATGTCTGAAATTACTCGCGGATTTTATTCCTTTATCTGAAATATGCGGAATGTCTGAATATGTTCTTTGCGAAGCATTTAACCAAGTTTTTACATCAAAGCAACTGTAAGAAGTTGGGCTTTGTTTATAGGGATAGCAGAATGGGGAAATTGGCCAAAAGTGCGGGTTTATTGTGCGCATGGAAATGAAAGGGCTTTGGTGTGAGTGGCTACACCGCCTCCCTCCCTCCCTCATCTTCCCAGCCCTTCCTGTGTGTGAAGAAAGAAGAGCCCATTTAGCGCCCTCAATGGAGGTGGGCCCTTTAGCAAAAAAGGGCACCGCCACTAAGTACTGCTCATTTTTTTCTCCTTGGCTGTGGGCGGGTGACCTCGCTGATTTCAAGGCTCTTTGCCGGGGCCTTCATTGTAACAACAATATGAGAGACGGTCTAAGGATGGGGTTTAAGGCCCCTTAAGGAGCGACAAAAGGACACTCAGCCCCACTCTCCACCAACCTCTCCCCACCTGTCAGCCCCCAAGGAACTGAGCTGCCCCCTTCACCCCCTCCCAGCTCCCTCCATCCCTCCTTTCCTTTAGCACCCCGCTGTCTCACGCCTTTGCTCTCTTCCCATGCAAAGACCCAAATTCCCAAATTCACTTTTACATGCTTTGAGGAGCACTGTGGTTTTCGGGGAAGCACATAAGAATATCGTGATTAGTAGAGGGTGGGTTTTGGCGTTGGTCGTCCATCAATGAGGAGAGCGGAAGCCGAAGCGGTTGAAAGAAAGCTAAAAGAAGGCGGATGCATTTGCATAATTGGAGACGCGTGGCCGCTTCCTTCCTTCCTTCCCTCCCGCCGGCAACATCAAATGCGGCATGAATTCTCCTCCCCTCCTCCTCCTCACTACCCCTCCAGGCCCAGCCATCAACCATGAATGAAACCGCCTTTCTAGGTTCATTGACGCGGTTTCGTTCCGCCAGACGCCGGAGATCAAAGATGCAAATGCCCACCGCCAGATCATAAAAAGCCCACCCCTCACTCATTACCCTCCAAGACGCGGACCTCCAAACGGCAGCCACAAAGCCCTCATATCCGCCCGCCTCCCCCACTCTACCAACCGTCCCGCTTCGTCGCCCTCCTTTCCACTCCTTTCCTTCCACCCCCTCCCTCCAACACCCCCTCAACACCCTCCCACCTCTCTGCACACCCCAATCCACTTACCCACTCTAGCCCTTTTGTTGCCAGCCTTTTTTTGCCCAGCCTGCTGGTCCGTTATTGGGCCCAGCCATTTGGCCAAGCCTGCCTGCTCCAGCCAAGAATTGATTGCACTGCTAACAGGTCTGCTTGCTCTTCGCAGCGTGAGCTGGTGACCTCCCTCGGAGGGAGGTGAAGAGGAGAGGGGAGGGGGAGAAGAGAGGAGAGGGGGAGAAGGCGCTAGCGGTGTCTCCTTGCAAGTAAGGAGTGCCAATTGTGGCGCTGAATGGAAGTGGTGAGCTTGAGGAGGGCGGGACAATGGGAGGGGCAGTGTTTGAGGAGAGGCTAATAGAGTAATGGGCTACTTTGCCAGACCCGACCCCACTGCAGGGCTCACCAGGGGGCTCAGCTGGCCAAGCCACCCCGTACAGAGTCACCACCACCACCAACGGGCTTAATCTACCCGGCCTCCTCTACTCTGCTCTATGTCTTGCTTTTAGTTATCGTCCTTATTCTATCTATACCGATTTATAGAACCATTAGATGATTGAAGGTGCCTGCTACTAGACTGAGTGAGGCAAAGAGATGAGGGCGTTGGGGGTTTTTACCAAAGGGCGGTTAGAGAAGGAGCGTGACTCCTTCGTTCTCTCCTTTGTTCCGCTGTCAAGACTTCTGCCAAGGTCGTGGCCCTCCCTACCCTGGCGCATAATCCGACACAAGTGTTTGCCGCATGGCCACTGATCTGGCGGCAAAGCCACGCTTATCCCATCTTCCCCACCCCCTCTCCCTCCCATCCACCAGAGGGAGGAGCAGAAAATGGAGACCTAGGGCCTAAGGGACCTGTTGTTGCTTGTTTACGGCACATTGTCAGCTCGCTTGGGGTCATTGAGGACACCCCGCCAGCCCGCCACCAACATCAACCACGCCCACCTCTCCCTTTTCCCCTCCCCCTCCTCTCCTCCCCTCCCCTCCATCCCCACCTCATACACCAACCCCACCTGACACTGACACCCAAGCTTGAGCCTTCCACCCCTTCTCTCCCACTGCTCATCCGGATTCAGTTCAATTTGACTCCCACCTCATCTGCATGCTGATACAGGAATGTAGCGTCCCTCCCTCCCTCTCAGGGACAGTTCTCATACCCACTGCCCTCTCTGATAGATGGCAGCGCTGGAGGCGATTAGCATGGACTAGGTGGCTCGGACTTGTGGACCCAGCGCCCCTCCCTGCCCCCACCAGGCAGCAATTAGGTCTGTTTTCCCCAGAGGCAGATCTATGGCCCTTCTAGCCCCCGCTTGAGGACACCGGAAGGCCCTCCCTCATGCACACTTCAAAAAGCCACGCAGCCCCTCCCCCTACCCCTCCACCCACTACCCTCCCCCAACACCCCCCCCCTCCCATTCCACACGTGGTTCATAGCCCACTCCCCCTCCTGTACCACCACCCTGAAGGGCCTCCTAGCCCCCATTGCTCCTCCCCCTTTGCCCTCTCATTTGAGGCTCCAGTGGGAACGCCTCCCAGCTCAGCCCAGTCATTCCCGGTTGGAAGCCCTTCCTCCCTGTCTCCTCTGCCCCTCATTTCCCCCTCCCCATTTTTGCCGCATTGACGCCTCCATTACTCCGCGTCCCTCCTTCAGCAGGTGCTCCCTCCCGCATCCATCCATCTCTCATCCCCATCCCATCCCCTCACTCTTCCACTCCCATGTCTGAAATTGCAGAAAGAAAGTAAAGGAGGAGATGATGGCTTCGTCTGAGTCCGGGAGTGGAAGTGAGGCGGTGAAATCGGAGGGTAGCGGAGCCAGCGTGCGCAAAGGAGGCAAAGGGGTAAAAGGAGCCAAGAACCAGCGTCGGAACAAGGCCAACGCCCGGGAGCGCAATCGCATGCACGGCCTCAACTACGCCTTGGACGCCCTTCGCTCCGCTGTCCCTCTCTCCACCAATCACCAGAAACTGTCCAAGGTTTCCTTCGCCATATCACAATTTAGCTTGACTGGTTGAAAGAAAGAGTGATTGTAGATCGAGACGCTGAGACTGGCACGCAATTATATTCGAGCTCTCTCCCGCACGCTGCATTCCAACCAACCGCCGCATCCAGTGGAGTACGCTCAGACCCTCTCACACGGCCTCTCTCAGACCACCACCAATCTCATCGCTACCTGTCTTCAGGTAATCCCTCTTTTTGCGCATCTTCTTCCTTCTCCTACTCCAATTCTGCCTCCGCCAGGTGCATCCGCGTGCTTTGATGCCCGAAAATTTCGCCGCGTATCAGCAGCACCAGCTCCTGCTTCAGCAACAGCAAGCAAGCCAAGCATATCCCTATCCTCCCTCCTCTTCCAGCGTACTCCTTCATCCTCTATATCCACTGCCTGGGCCCAAATGAGAGACATGCTATTGGCAGGTGGAAACGGGGAGCTACGGAGGCGCCGCCGTGCCAGGAGCTGAGCTCACGGAAGCGCTGCATCTGAACGGCAGCGATATCACTGGTCTTTCATTTCTCTCTCAGCTGGGGCTGAAGTGATGAAGGTGAGCTGATTGAAGGCCTGTTAGATGATCTGGCAGGGAGCCCGGCCTTCTCAGCCGCCTCCACGCCCAACTTCGGCGCTCCTCTGCCCGTGGAGCCGAGTGGAAACGTGACCTACGATTTCGCCGACAACCACACCTATGCACACTATGACTCCGGATACTCCAGCTCTCCTTTCAACCAGTCCTATTAGCCTCTTTCTCCTTCTTACTTTCCTATACCGATTCGCCTCTTAGTTGATTTCCTCTCTTTATACCGAGCCAACTGGTTAGTGAGCATTTCTGACTTGACCATTGCGATACTGAAGTGATCTCTTGAACTGGCTGATCTCTTGGTGTTAGTGAAGGTTTGTAGAAAAGTTCAACCAAGCACTGGAGCAGGGGCAAAGGTGAAAGGAGGGCAGTAAGGGACAAGGAGGTGGCTTTCTCATGCCTGTTATGTCTGCTCAGCGGGTCAGAATATGCTGTGGGGTTGTGGGTGGGTTGGACCTGGCAATTAACTTGGCCGCCCCGCCCCGAGCAGCTCCCACCGGATGGATGCCTTCTTATCCCCAAGGCGGATACAAAAAGGGGTCGAGGCTAGAACAACTGGCTTTCCGGAACACTGCACACTGGGTCACCGCCCGTCTTGTCCTCCTCCCATGCTTTCTCTCTCTCTCTGCCAAAGAGCAACAAGCCTACCAGCGTTGTCCTGTCCTCCAACTTTAACTCCTGACGCCGTCAAATGAATGGGGAGGTTGTGGTTGCTTGGGAGGTTGTGCAGCCTTGGGAGGTGTGCAGCTAAAGCAAAGGACAGGGCAGGGGCACAGGACACAGCAACCGCCGCCTACGCCTACCATCAACCACTAACCAGCAACAACAACTAATTATGTACAACAAATATGTGGCAAAGGAACAAATATTTTGGTTGGCTAGCCATTCTTGGCATAAGTGGAGTGAGGCAGAAGAATGACATCTACACCGCGCGCTATCTGAGATCGACCTTAGCAGGGATGGGTGGGGGCGGGGGAGCTGGGAAGGTTAGGGTGAGTGGGAGAATTGGCTCAAAAAAATGCATGCTTCAATGGGCTGCAAGAAGTCCAAATGCCGCCTGCTCACGCTCAATGCTGCCTTTTGTATTATCGGGAAAGATGGGATGGTGGTAGAATGATGAGGGCGTATTTTGCGTAGTGAATTGGGATTGATGGGACGGACTTAGCCGTAGAGGCCACCGGAAGGAGGGATGGCGCGGATTTCGATTGCTCTTTTCCCGTACATTCCTCCGTTCATCGGCAGCGCTCGTTTCCCGTAGATGCTTCCTAGAATTAGCAGATCCTTAAATATTTTTAAGAAGCAATGTACGAAAGGAGCAAGGGTGGTTGCATCCGATTTTTTAGAACTTGTTTTTTCGATCGGTTTTTCAAAATACATATCATTTTAAGATATTTTACAAAGTGAAACCTGATATTGATCAGCATATGGCTCGGAATGAGCTTGAACAGTTTTGCTGGTCAGCCTTGTATGCAACACAATGATGTGTCAGATTTGAGCACAATTTATGAATATGAGCTCAAGCAAACTATGGACTTATGTGTATCAAAAGGAAGCTAAAAGCCTTCCAAAAATGATGGTGATCCTTGAATTGAGCAATCGGTTAACCCAAATCTGTAAATTTGAGAAACATGCGGGAAACCTAAATTTTGTCCAATTTCGGGCAATCATAAAAACTAATTACTCAAAATTTTTGTTTAAAGTGTACATAAATGGTGCCCATAGGCATTTTCCCCATAAAACTCTGGTCCAGATGGCAGTGTTAGAATATGAAAAATGGGGTGAGAAAACTGGAGGATTTTCAGTTTTATTGTAGCCACTCAGGATTTGGGTTGTGCTATAACATATGAGAAAAATTCGGTAAAAATTTTGGTCTCCAAAATAGGTTTTTCTGCCATAAATTATATCTTTGGGCCTATTTGCTGGTCTCTATGCAATTAAAATTGCCCAGAAAGATGTATACATCAAAATTTTGAATAATTTTATTTACCACTCCTATCTGGAATATATAGTCTGAAGATATGCAAAACTTTCACTTTTTCGGAGACCAGCAGCTCGGTCCAAAAAAATAATTTATGGCAGAAAAACCTATTTTGGAGACCAAAATTTTTTTACCGAATTCTTCTCCTATGTCCTATAGCATAGACCCAAATCCTGAGTGGTACCATAAAACTGAAAATCCTCCAGTTTGCTCACCCCATTTTTCATATTCTAACACTGCCATCTGGACCACAATTTTATGGGGAAAACGCCAATGGGCACCGTTTATGTACACTTTGAACAAAAATTTTGAATAAAAAGTTTGGCTGACTCCCACAATCCCCCCCACGGCGTTTGCCCTCCCCCCCCCCCCCCCAACGCATCTGCCGGCCCCCCAACGCATTGCCCCCCTCGGTCGGACCCCCCCCCCCCAAATTTATTTGACGATTAGATTACTCGCAGCAAACTTAATTCTCGTGTAACAAAGTCTGTACTTCAAACCATAATCAATGGGCCCAAAACGGTAACTCGGCAATTGGGGGGGGGGGGGGACAATTGGAAAAGATTTCATTGGGGGGGACAGTTGGAAAAGTTTTCGTTTGGGGGGGGGGGCAGTTTGAAAAGTTTTCATTTGGGGGGGGACAGTTGGAAAAGAAAAAAAATACTTTTGAGCTATCACCTTATGTCTGGCGGTCTCTAAGCAACTATACTTGTTACTGCCACAGTATACACGGGTAAGCCTAAGACGGTAGGTAGAATCAGTATCCAAGTTGTATTCAAGTGAGGGGGGAGTCGTCAGTGGTGGGGGGGGGGGGGGGGGGGGAAACGCTTGGGGGGGCAACCCCGTTGGGGGGGGGGGGGGATTGTGGGAGTCAGCCAAAAGTTTTTTTGATTGCCCAAAATTGAACACAATTAATGTTTCCCGCATGTTTTTCAAATTTACAGATTTTGGTTAACCGATTGCTCAAATCAAAGATCACCATCGTTTTTGGAAGGCTTCATAAATTGTGCTCAAACCTGACATATCATTGTGTTGCATACAAGGCTGGCTGACCAGCAAAACTGTTCAAGCTCATTGCGAGCCATATGCTGATCAATATTAGATTCCACTTGGTGAAATATCTTAATATGTTATGTATTTTCAAAAATCGATCGATAAAACGAGTTCTAAATAATCGGATGCAACCCCTTTCCAGTGACCTTGCTTCTCTCAGAAAATGCTTCTTAAAGCTGTAAATTATTTGGGTTTTTTGTAATAAAGCGAGTTTCAATCACCCATTGAGCATAAAAAACCAAATTATATAAAATGGCTGGTGAAGCGATTGAAAAAAATTATTATTAATAAATTTAAAAACTAAAAATTTACCATATTAAAAATTTTAAACATATTTTTAAAAAAATTTGTAGTAAATAAAGACTCATATTTTACTAAGAAATCTATTTTACTGATGAAGAAGATAATACTTCGAAACGTTTAAATAATTGTTCTGTGCGTTCTGTGCTTACATTTCTGGATAGATTATACATATAAAGACTCATATTTTGTGAAAAAAAGATCTGGTACTTCTACTGCTACAATTGAATGCAATTGAATGCTCCATGTGTTATGGAATGTATTTTGATAGTGTTAAGGTCGCTTGCCGCAAACGCCACAAATATGAAGAGGTAAAGAGATACCAGATAGAGGGACATCGCGCCGTTTAAGGTAGGCGAGCAGAGGACGCAGAGGACTGCCGGGGTACCACTGGAACTCCCTCAGTGCTGGATCGGGCTCGTTGTTGTAGGATCGCTTGCCGTAAACACCTCCTGATGCTGGTATTGCCCGGGTGTCTATGCGCAGGTTATCCATCCACGCGTTGGCACTGGCTGTCCACACCACAGCACAAAGCCAACACAGTCCCCACATTCTGCTCCTCATTTTCTACCCCTTTCAATATTTTTCTAGTACGTCTATATCAATCAAATTTTTGACCGCGGAGCGGCCCGAAGGGCCGCTCCGCGGTCTATAGAGGTTACTGAACTTTTGTCCTGATATATGTGTATATATATATATATATATTTGTATCTGGAAATGCTGGGAACGGGCGAATTCTCAACGGATTTGGACAAACTTTTTTTTCCCTGAAAGGTAATCAAGTTTTAGGAAGATCTGGAGGGGTAGACCCGGAATTTGAGCATTTGAAACATTACTTTTTTGGGTAGAAAGGTTGAAAAATGGGGTATGCTGTAAAATGCTCAATTCTCAACGGATTTTGACAAACTTTTTTTTCCTGAAAGGTAAAAATATTTTAGGAAGATCTGGAGGGGTGGAACTGATCCCGGAGCATTTGAAACATTACTTTTTTGGGTAGAACTTTTGATAAATGGGGTATGTTGAGAAATGGCGGATTCTCAACGGATTTGGACAAACTTTTTTTTTGCTGAAAAGTAATTACATTTTAGGAAGATCTGGAGGGGTGGAACTGGTCCCGGAGCATTTGAAACATTACTTTTTTGGGTAGAAAGATTGAAAAATGGGGTATGTTGAGAAATGGCGGATTCTCAACGGATTTGGACAAACTTTTTTTTTGCTGAAAAGTAATAATTTTTAGGCAGATCTGGAGGGGTGTAACTGGTCCCGGAGCATAGGAAACATAACTTTTTTGGGTAGAAATTTTAAAAATGGGGTAGGTTGAGAAATGGCGAATTCTCAATAAATTTGGACAAACTTTTTTTTTGCTTAAAGGTAATTAAATTTTAAGAATATCTGGAGGGGTGGAACTGGTCCCGAGGCATTTAAAACATTACTTTTCTGGGTAGAAAGTTAGAAAATTGCAATATGCGGTTTTTGCACTGTAGTACCTGAAGTCTTAAGAATTGCACAGAAGAGTTGCTTTTTTTGTTCACTAGTCTTATATTTCGATTCTAAATATGTGCTTACTTTTGAAATTGGTTGAGAAACCACAGGCTAGATTTTTGAGTTGCAAAGTATCATATAAAGGATGCGCTCCGCGGTCACCTATTGCGCTTTGCGCCATATACTTGTTCAAATAAGCTTAAGCGCACAACCTAGCCTAAAGTGCCCTAGCTTAGCCCACTGAAAAGTGGTGGGAAAAACTACTGCTGAACACATTGATAATGTTCAACGATGCGAAGTCTTGGGTTTATTCGTCACCCAGAAGGTTTAGGTTTATTTCATAAAGATTTTGTCAAAAAGGGAAAGCCAAAGGATTAATATACTGCCATTAATTTTGAAAATATTTAATTGGAGCAAATGAGAAGGAAGGCATAGAATTCGTTGGGCAAAAGTGGGATTTCCAAGGGGAAAGTTTATCAGGACAAAAGCAGGAAAGTCAGTTGGAAGTGGTGAAGAGGCTTGAAGGAGCAGAAGCAGAAAAGAGCGCCATTTCCTCCTCCAGCCAGACTCCCACACACTTTCTCTCCCTCCCTCCCTCCCTCCAGCTCCAACCAACGAAGCCACTCTGCCAGAAGGCGTCGAAGGAAGAGAATTAGCACCATCTACTCCGCCCACTCCACCCCTCCCACCTCCTCCTCTCCTCTTAGCTAGCACAGAAACCATGGGCTAGCCATTAGGCCAAGTAAGCCTGGTCAGCCTCTCCTTTCCCCTCCTCCTACCCCTCATCCTCCCTCCCTCATCCTCCCTCCCTCAACCCTTCCGTCCACGCCTCCATATTAGAGAAATTATTATTAGAGAAATCTGCGGGGGTTGGTTGGAAGGCAGAGAAGACGAAGCAGGCTGGCTCTGCTTCCAGGCAACTGGGCAAGAAGGGCGGATAATTGCAGGCAGGCTGGAAGACTGAAGGAATTACCAGGAGCCCCTTTCTCCAACGGCTTTTCACATCAGCAGACTTCCCCTCATCATTACCGGCGCCGCCGTCCCTGCCGCCGCGCAGGATGGCAAGAACACGGAAATTATACCCATTCGTCTGCCCCTCTTTTTACACCTCTGCCTTTTTACCGCCCCCTCCCTTCACTTACCTACAGCTCAAGCTTACTACTTCACAAGCCTGGATGGAGTGGAAGGAAGGACGCTGAATTGAAAGAATCACTGATCACTGGGCAAGGTGCTGGTGTCTAAGTAGTGGGCCTCGGTGGTGGTGTCGATGTAGTTGGCCTTGGAGGTGGCATTATTGTATGGAGTCGTCTGGACAGATGCATCTGGTGTGGTTGCTGGTAAGGCTGCTGGTGTGGTTGTTGGCGGTGGGTGGGTAGGCTTGCGCGGGCTGAGGGTTGGCAGGGTAGACGGCCCCGTGGAAAACCTGTGCCGACTCTTTTGCTTCGCTTAGCCTTCTGCAATCCGATACCGCCTCCTCCAACACCCCGTGCAAGCGTGCAAAGAATGGCCCTCCATCCACGTCAGCGGCTAGTGGTTAATAGAAGCTAGTGGATGAAGAGGAGGCTACTGGGGCTGGCTGAGGGGAAGCTGGGTGAGTTGGTATCTGGCGGATTGGCGGAGGCTTCGACAGGCGTCGGGGAGGGCGCCCAAGTAAGTCTTCACCGTCTCTCCTTCACTCAGCACGCTCTTCGCGAATGCCCCCGTCAGACTGCTGTGCAGAAAGGACGCCGCGGCCAAGGAACAGGACGCCTGCAACACTTCTCTACTACTTACACCAACAGTCACCAACAGAGGCCGTCCTGCCTTAAGCTTGGAAAGGGTGCAGGTGAGGAGGCTGTCGAACTTCTGGCAGATGTTGTCTTGGTGAAGAAAAATATTGGTCACGAACGGCATGACGGCCGATTTCTCCTCCCCCTCACGCGTCAGCTTCAGGCCTTGTGGGTCAGGGAGAATGGGAAGAGGAGAAAGGAGAAGGTGGAGAAGGAGGACTGGCTTGCTGCTGGCTTTGTTTGATCTGTTGGGCGTAGGCGCTGATGGCTTGACGGCCTTGTGTCTTCGCCTGTTCATAGCTTCTCAATTGAGGCTCACAGGGGATCAGCCATGAGTTCACTGCCTTTGCTGAAAGTGGCGATACTCATTCTAACTGAATATCAATGAAGACGAAAACGAAAGGACTCAAGCATGGCAGGTAAGCTCTGAATTCAGGTTCCGGACAAACCACGTTGACCGTCAGGTAGGCATCTCCCGTTAAACCTTCACATTTCCACCTAATAACTCCAACGACCAGCCAAGGGGGGGCGAATAAAGAGCCTTGTTTCTTGAAATTGGCCAAAAGGTCCAGGTCATTGGTGCAGGAGTAAAGGCACTGAAGGTGGGCCTCCCACTGTGGACAGTTCAGCTCCGACACTCGCCGCATATCCTCTCATACGCATCTCAGATCACCGATTTGAGGCTAATATGAATCTAAGCATACCTCCAAGGCTAAGGAGACGTAGCGAGCTTGAAAAGCACTCATTTCCATTCGCTCTAACCAAGCCACCAGACCAGGGTTACGTCTCAAAGGTCAGATCCTGATTGTAAGCAGAGATGAGAGAAAGGAGAGGAGCCAAGCCTGTCGCTGAGCTGGGGTTCGGTGAAGGTACGAGCGACGTACTGTCGGCAGGAGCGATAGCAGTGGATGCTGAGGCTGCGGAACTGTTCCTGTCGACGCTCGCTTTGCCGTTTCTCCAGCTCCTTTTCGTAGAACGACCTTCCGCACTCCAGTTTTGTTAAGAGCAATGAAAAAATCAGCCAGCAGAAGAGGCACCTGCGAAGAAGCTCGAAGCGACGCCCGTATAGGCGATAAAACTTGGCATAGGTGGTCTTGTCTCGCGCCATTACTTGCTCCATGTTGAAATTCACCGGCCTTCCCAAATGCTCGCTCCGAACTAACAGGCGTATGGCTATTTCTTCCGGGTCCTAAGGAAGGCAAGGGAAAGCAGCGTTTGAAACCCTGTTTGCCGTACTGATGCGCAGCTTGCTTGACGGTGGGCGAGGTGTCGTTGTAGGTGAATGTGGGCAGGAGCTTGGCCCTGGCGAGAGCCTAAAAGCTCAGCTGAGGGATTGAGGGTTAGGCATTAAGGCAAATGAGGGTTGGAACGAGGTTGAGGCTGGGTGCAGTGCGGTGCTGTTGTAGGGCCCTGTTTCGCTCATGGTTGTGTCCGAAGCGGCCGATGCTGTCCTTGTCTCGGGGCGTGCGTTGGGGTCCCGGCGGCACCGGCAATCCACCACGCCTCCCACGCCCTTCCACCCCTCGCCCGAGGCCCTCTCAAATTCACTCTTCTAGCCTCAACTTCTTTTCCTCTCAGCTTCTCCAACGATTGATCGTCACGGGGATCCTGCTGTGATGTCCAAAAGCCTGTGCAGATTGGCCAGATGCTCCCAGCGTTATTTGAGCTTGCTGGCGGGCATTTTGGTGTGATTGGAATTGCCTGCAGTTGTATTTTGAGCTGAGCATAGGAAAGGGCAAAGGGAGCTAGGGCAAAGGTAGAAAGTACCTGAATGGCGAGAGAGAATGAGCAGCTGGCAAGGTATGCGGGGCCTGTACAGAAGCCGAATGACCTCCTCTCCGATGAGCCAAGCTTACACCGTCTGATCTCTTAAACAGCTGATTTCTTTACTTTCACTACCCGACATTGACTTCCTGTTTTAATTTCAGGAATATCCATTTCCAAAAGTGGCAGCAACTAAAAATGCGGCTACGAATTCAACAAAGCAAAAAGCACAATGGCTAAAAGTACAAATGAAAGAATGAACGGCTAAAATCAAGAGTCGAAAAAAGACAAGTTTAATCAACACCACTATTTCTTGGTATTTTACATTTACAT
>JASANA010003531.1:0-13886 GCA_030248095.1 Ptycholaimellus sp. GST1_10 | reverse complement strand
AGTTTGTCACTCAAAAGGGTAAGTCGGTGGTTTGTCAACTAATTTCAAAACTAGACAGATTAAAAACCGATATTTATTTATAAAATTATTAGCATTATACAATAAATGAAATCAAGTTGCAACGCCTTTATGCCCTAATTTCTTTGTTAAGAGAGCTTTATTGAGAGGTTCAAAAGTTGGCTGCCAAAAAATGTTGACCCCCCCTTTTTTATATATTTTGACGCGGAGCGGCCCAAAGGGCCGCTCCGCGGTCTATGGAGGTTAGTGAACTTTTGTCCTGATATTGGGCTGGCGCAAGGGAGCAAGACGAACCGTCAGCGCCCAGCCCCTCTTTTCGACCCAGGTGTACGTTTTCGGGGTTATTGCTAGATCTTAATTTTGATAAGGCTTTAGCTCGTCACAGGAAGCTTCAATCGTTCTAATTCTTTTTGCATTGGAACGAGCAACATCGATTTAACTATAGTTTATCTTTTGACTTTTGCACAAAACTTTTTAATTTGGCATGAAAAATGTAAAAAACCATTTGTCCGAACTCCTCCTCCTTCTCCTCCTCCTCCTCCTCCTCCTTCTCCGCATCTATTCAATGGACGATAGTAGGTATTCATTTCTCTCCCCCACTCTCCCCGGCTCCCTGGGCCTCCTGCACTTATTATAATTGATACAACTGTTCAGGTAAGCATTATGTCCATGTGCACCAGTGGTGTAGTGGTGTAAGCGATTGGATTGCTGGACGAATCTAGGAGGTTCGAATCCTTCTCATGCATTCATTTTTATTTTTGTGTTTAATGTTGTGAAAGTAACTAGTACCATCGGCAGGCCTAAACTAAAGCTCTTTTATCTCGAAAATCGATTGCCCTGACTATAAACCAAAAAAAGTTCTTAAAAATTTGTTAGTTTGCCAATAAAATTCCATTGTACCTTTTATTTTCGTATTATTTTTTGTTAATTTTACTACAAATGTTTGTTCAACTAAGTTTTGTTTATTTTTTATTTATTTATCCAATAAAGTTTTAGCTAAATATATAACAAACAATATAAAATTTGTATTTATACATTTTGTACTTTATACTAAAAGTGGAAGAAATATATGGTACCATTTCTCCAAAATTTTGCAATTGCCTCGAGTAAAAAGTCAAGGAAATACATTTCAGTGAAATCTGCTGCGTCATCTGTATTTTGTTTTTGGGCGCGCATGGAAAGTGACACTGAACTGCGCGCCAAAAACAAAATGCAACTGTCTAAGCAGCAGATTTCACTAGTATAAATTGTATTTCCTTGACTTTTTACTCGAGGCAATTGCAAAATTTTGGAGAAAAGAGACCCACACGTAGCCTGCCACAGGTACCATATATATATATTATTATATAGTGTGTTATACTAACCCAAAAAGTATCTCTTATCTATATTTTACCTGCGATTGAAGTAGGGGAAATTTTTTTATTTAGCTTAATTTGAATCCTACTTGCAACTGTAGTGGATGAAATTTTTTCTTAGCAAAAAAATAAGTTTTATATCTTAGATTGTGAACTTTGTGCACTGTAAAACTATCGTCAGTCCAATGTAAAACTGGATTAATTAATGATAAGAGAGCACCTGGCCAAAATACTAATAATCAGAAATCTATTGTTACTGAGGAAGAAGGTTATACTTCGAAACGTCTAAATTTCATGTGAATAAATCACTACTGTGCTTACATTTTGGAAAGAGTCAACTTACTAATAAGTATATTTGAAATCTGAGGTCCCAAAAAACGTAAAATGTAGCACCATTTTAAAAAATATGCACAGCAAAAAATTTTTAACTGACTCTGCTACCTATCTCCATTGCAATTAATTGCAATTGACTACAAAAAATATGCCTCAGTTTAATTTTACCTACATATGATAGTTTTCAAGAATAGACAAAAATTTGGACTTAAAATCTAATGGGTAAAGTAATGGGTAAAGTCTGCAAAATTTGGGAGCCAACTACATTTTGACCAAATAAATTGTCATTAAAGTAAGGTGCTCTCTTATCATTAATTAATCCAGTTTTACATTGGACTGACAATAATTTTACAGTGCACAAAGTTCACAATCTAAGATATATAACTTATTTTTTTGCTAAGAAAAAATTTCATCCACTTCGAGTTGCAAGTAGGATTCAAATTAAGGTAAATAAAAAAATTTCCCCTACTTCAATCGCAGGTAAAATATAGATAAGAGATACTTTTTGGGTTAGTATAACACACTATATAATAATTTCATCCACTTCATACAGGGGCAAGGCCCCTATGCATGGAGACGAAGATGGGGTTGGTGATAAGCTTCTTGTTCACCACGGCCTGGTGGAAGCCCATGAAAAACATACCATAATCTACATCCCAAATTACCTCTATGATGCTAATTGTAGGGTCAAAAACCCTTTAATATGCCTCCAGATGAAGTTGATGATGGGCTGCTTGTTCACCACGGCCTAGTGCAAGCCCATTGAGACCAGCTAGAAGCAAAGGGCTGCCAGGATCATAATCTACGCGCAAAGTTACCTATACGGTGCTGTTTTTTTAGACCAAAAACTATTTACAATGCCTCAAGATGAAGTTGATGATGACCTGCTTGTTCACCACGGCCTGGTGGAAGACCACGCAGACCAGGTAGAAGCAAACGGGTGCCACCATCGTAATCTACATTCAAAATTACCTATATGGCGCTGTTATTTTGGCGAAAAACCCTGTAAAAAGCATAAATATAGAGCTGGAATTAAAAAAACATGCAAAAAAACCCCAAAAAACTGAATTTTTACCCAAAAAGTTGATGTTTCGACCTAAAAAACGCGGAAAATGCCCAAAATAGAGGTGACTTGACACTTTTTTGGCCCGATTTACCCCTAGAAACGTTGAGATCTCCGCCCCACAGGCAGCCAAAGTGTCTGCAACAGTGCGGACGGATGGACGGTCGGTCGGTCGGTCGGTGTGCACCTGGACACCGGACATTTTTAAAAAAAAGTTTTTTTGAAATAACTTTTTTAATAAGGCACTAAAAAAATTTTGTGTAAGGAGGACCCCCCCACAATTCGACCACGGCGCGTCGATTGAGCCTATTTGCAACGCTGTCCGACGTCTGTGTGACGAGCTACAGCCTGCCAAACTTTGGGAAAGCTGCAATTGGTTGTGTTGCTCGATAAGAGGGGCTTGGCGCTACCGCTCCGCTAACGCTCCGCTCGCGCAAGCCCAATATATATTAGTCAAGAACCAACCCTATTACGGATTTTGAAAATATGAATGCCTGCTAAATATTCCATGGGCAATTTACAGAGCTGTGAGTAGGCTCATCGGACGCAGCAAACACAGAGCTTTAATTTAAAAAAAAGTTTGCCAAATTTGGTTGAGAATTGGGCAAGTTATGGCCAGAAAACTTTTTAAAAAGTGTCCGTCCGTTATCCGTCCTCCATGCGCCGTGCGCCGTCCGCCGTACGTTCTGACCGGGAGGCATACTGGCAATATCTGGGGCTCCAGTCTCAATGTCACTATAGTATATTGACCCTGGAGGGTGGCATGGTTGGTCCAGAATTTAGATTTTTGGCCTCCTTTATGCCGAAATCGAGGTTGGAAATTCGATTGAACGTAAGGGGGGACCCTTACTTACAAAATTCTAAAATCTTGAATAGCGTTTGCTAGGATGCTTGGAGGGCAAAAACAAGCACAGATTCGGATTCGTTGCGAAAAACTACACAAAATCTGTCTGTAAAATATTGAAATCTTGAAAAAAAATGGTTTGACCATTTCTGACCTATAGGGTGCACTGTAAGAATTCTAAAAAAGATATGCTGCCCAGTGGCAATATTTTCAGTTAAATTTGAGTCTAGATATGAAACCGCCTCAAAAAATAGATATGATTTGATACCAAACAACCATAGGTGCAAATCTGGTCTTCACGGGCTTCTACCAGGCCATGGTGTACAAGCAGCTCATCATCAACTTCGTCTTGGGGCATTTAAAAGGCTTTTTGGCTTCAATAACCGCATCATTTAGGTGAATTGGGGTGTAGATTTTGAATCTTGCGTCCATTTGCTTACACATTGTCTTCATGGGCTTCAAGGCCATGGTGTACAAGCAGCTCATCATCAACTTCGTATTGGGGCATTCTAAAGGGTTTTTGGCTTCAATAACCACACCATATAGGTAAATTGGGGCATAGATTACGAATCTCCTATATTGTCTTCATGGGCTTCTACCAGGCCGTGGTGTACAGGTAGCTCATCATCAACTTTGTCTTAAAGCATTTTATTTTAGGCTGTTTTTTGGCCTTTGGCTCTTCAAAGTGGATGAAATTACTGAAATTGTGAATCTCCGCTTCAGTGTTTTTTCTCTCTTAGCTGGTCTCTTTATGATGCTTGCAATCAAGTTAGCTTAGGCATCAAGGTAATGAAATTTATTTGATTCATCTTAACATGAAACTAGCTTGGGCTCTAAGGTGATGAAATTAAATTTGGAACTCTTATCATGAAATTACACTTACAAAATTTTGAACCTCTAAAGAGCTAAGAGAGCCCAGAAAATTTTCAGAATTGTATTTATGTAATTTTATGGCAGGTTAAAGTACACGTACATCATGAAAAACTTTAAATAATTCAAACAAATGCTGTTGGTAGCTGGAAAAAACAAAAAGCTGGGAAAACTAATACAATTTTTTTTTTCAAAATAATATATTTTCATTGCATCATTTTTTCAATGTTTTTCTCAATGTAAACCAATGTTTAGTTTTTATTTTTATCTCTATCTAAACATTCATCCTATGGTGGCCAAAATTTTCTGGGGCTCTCTTAGCCTCTTCTAAGAGGTTCAAAATTTTGTAAGTATAATTTCATGATAAGAGTTCCAAATTTAATTTCATCACCTTAGAGCCCCAAGCTAGTTTCATGATAAGATGAATCAAATAAATTTCATTACCTTGATGCCTAAGCTAACTTGATTGCAAGCATCATAAAGAGACCAGCTAAGAGAGAGAAAACACTAAAGCGGAGATTCACAATTTCAGTATATATATATATATATATATATCTGGTAACTATCTGCAGGCCAAATGTGGGGCTCTTTTCTCCAAAATTTGCAATTGCCTCAAGTAAAAAAGTCAAGGAAAATAAATTTCCTACTAGTGGAATCTGCTGCTTGGACAGTTGCATTTTGTTTTTGGCGCGCAGTTCAGTGTCTCTTTCCATGCGCGCCCAAAACAAAATGCAGATGACGCAGCAGATTCCACTAGTAGGAAACGTATTTCCTTGACTTTTTTTCTCGAGGCAATTGCAAATTTTGGAGAAAAGAGCCCCACATTTGGCCTGCCGATGGTACCAGATTTTCTTCCACTTTTAATATAGGATAAAATTTATAAATACAAATTTTATATTGTTCATTATATCAATCTAAAATTTTATTTGATATATGAAAAATGCAAAAAACTATTTTGTCCGAACTCCTCCTTCTCCTCCTCCTCCGCATCTATTCAATGGACGTATAGTAGGTATTCATTTCTTCCCCCCAATTCCCTTCCCCGGGTCCCTGGGCCTCCAGTATTTATTTAATCTTAGCTCTTCAGTTACACAATCAAGTCATATGGACCAGTGGTTTAGTGGTGTAAGCGATTGTGCATATGGCTGAAACTCAAAGGTTTTCGAATCCTTCTCAAATTTTTTTTTTATTTTTGTTTATTTGAAGTTGAGAAAACAACTTCCTACCATCGCCAGGCCAATATTAAAGCTATTTTCTCCCAAAAATCGACTGCCCTAAATATAAGTAAAGAAAATTTCTGTGCCAATAATTTAGCATTGTATTTTTCAATTTCGAAAAAAAAATTTTTTTTACAAGTTTACAATTTACAAGTTTTTTTTTACAATTTTTCATATATCAAATAAAATTTTAATTAAATATATAATCAACAATATAAAATTTGTATTTATAAATTTTATCCTATATTAAAAGTGGAAGAAATATCTGGTACCATCGGCAGGCCAAATGTGGGGCTCTTTTCTCCAAAATTTGCAATTGCCTCGAGAAAAAAGTCAAGGAAATACGTTTCCTACTAGTGGAATCTGCTGCGTCATCTGCATTTTGTTTTTGGGCGCGCATGGACAGAGACATTGAACTGCGCGCCAAAAACAAAATGCAACTGTCCAAGCAGCAGATTCCACTAGTAGGAAATGTATTTCCTTGACTTTTTCTCGAGGCAATTTGGATTTTGGAGAAAAGAGCCCCACATTTGGCCTGCCGATGGTACCAGATATATATATATATATATATTACTGAAATTGTGAATCTCCGCTTCAGTGTTTTCTCTCTCTTAGCTGGTCTCTTTATGATGCTTGCAATCAAGTTAGCTTAGGCATCAAGGTAATGAAATTTATTTGTTTCATCTTATCATGAAACTAGCTTGGGCTCTAAGGTGATGAAATTAAATTTGAAACTCTTATCATGAAATTATACTTACAAAATTTTGAACCTCTAAAGAGCTAAGAGAGCCCAGAAAATGTTGGCCACCTTAGGATGAATGTTTAGATAGAGATAAAAATAAAAACTAAACATTGGTTTACATTGAGAAAAACATTAAAATATGTTGCAATGAAAATAAATTATTTTGAAAAAAGAATTTTATTAGTTTTCCCAGCTTTTTGTTTTTTCCAGCTACCAACAACATTTGTTTGAATTACTTAAAGTTTTTCATGCTGTATGTGTACTTTAACCTGCCATAAAATTACATAATTACAATTGTGAAAATTTTCTGGGCTCTCTTAGCTCTTTAGAGGTTCAAAATTTTGTAAGTATAATTTCATGATAAGAGTTTCAAATTTAATTTCATCACCTTAGAGCCCAAGCTAGTTTCATGATAAGATGAATCAAATAAATTTCATTACCTTGATGCCCAAGCTAACTTGATTGCAAGCATCATAAAGAGACCAGCTAAGAGAGAAACAACACTGAAGCGGAGATTCAAAATTTCAGTAATTTCATCCACTTTGAAGAGCCAAAGGCCAAAAAACAGCCTAACGCCCAATACAAAGATTTAAGATGAAGTTGATGATGAGCTACCTGTACACCACGGCCTGGTAGAAGCCCATGAAGACAATGTAGGAGCAAATGGACACAAGATTCGTAATCTAAGCCCCAATTTACCTATATGGTGCAGTTATTGAGGCCAAAAACCCTTTAAAATGCCCCAAGACGAAGTTGATGATGAGCTGCTTGTACACCATGGCCTGGTAGAAGCCCATGAAGACAATGTGTAAGCAAATGGACGCAAGATTCGTAATCTAATCCCCAATTTACCTCTATGGTGTGTTTATTAACGCCAAAAACCCTTTAAAATGCCCCAAGACGAAGTTGATGATGAGCTGCTTGTACACCATGGCCTGGTAGAAGCCCATGAAGACAATGTGTAAGCAAATGGACGCAAGATTCGTAATCTAAGCCCCAATTTACCTATATGGTGCGGTTATTGAAGCCAAAAACCCTTTAAAATGCCCCAAGACGAAGTTGATGATGAGCTGCTTGTACACCATGGCCTGTCAGAAGCCCGTGAAAACCAGATTTGCACCTATGGTTGTTTGGTATCAAATCGTATCTATTTTTTGAGCCGGTTTCATATCTAGACTCAAATTTAACTTAAAATATTGCCACTGGGCAGCATATCCTTCTTAGAATTCTTACAGTGCACCCTATAGGTCAGAAATGGTCAAAAATTTTTTTTCAAAATTTCAATATTTTATAGACAGCTTTTGTGTAGTTTTTTGCAAGGAATCCGAATCTGTGCTTGTTTTTGCCCTCTGAGCATCATAGCAAACGCCTATTTAAGATTTTAGATTTTTCGTAAGTAAGCACCTTACGTTCAATCAAATTTCCAACCTCAATTTCGGCATAAAAGAGGCCGAACATCAAAATTCTGGACCCACCATGCCACCCTCCAGGGTCAGTATACTATAGTGACATTGAGACTGGAGCCCCAGATATTGCCAGTATGCCTCCCGGTCAGAACGTACGGCGGGCACGGCGATGGAGGACGGATAAATGGACGGACACTTTTTTAAAAAGTTTTCTGGCCATAACTTGCCCAATTCTCAGCCCAAATTTGGCAAACTTTTTTTTAAATTTAAAGCTCTGTGTTTGCTGCGTCCCATGAGCCTACTCACAGCTCTGTAAGTTGCCCACTGGAATATTTGGCAGGCATTCATATTTTCAAAGTCCGTAATAGGGTTGGTTCTTGACTAATATATATTGGGCTTGCGCGAGCGGAGGGACGTTAGCGGAGCGGTAGCGCCAAGCCCCTCTTTTATCGAGCAACACAACCAATTGCAGCTTTCCCAAAGTTTGGCAGGCTGTAGCTCGTCACACAGACGTCGGACAGCGTTGCAAATAGGCTCAATCGACGCGCCGTGGTCGAATTGTGGGGGTCCTCCTTACACAAAATTTTTTTTTAGTGCCTTATTAAAAAAGTTATTTCAAAAAAACTTTTTTTTTGAAAATGTCCGGTGTCCAGGTGCACACCGACCGACCGACCGACCGTACATCCGTCCGCACTGTTGCAGACACTTTGGCTGCCTGTGAGGCGGGGATCTCAACGTTTCTAGGGTAAATCGGGCCAAGAAAAGTGTCAAGGCACCTCTATTTTGGGCATTTTCCGCGTTTTTTTAGGTCGAAACATCAACTTTTTGGGTTGAAAACTGATTTTTGGTTTGTGATGTTCGGTAAATGTTCCCTCTACTTTCGTTCAGTTTACATATACTAGAAAACATGCAAAAATAAGGAACCCGGGGGGAGGGGGGGGGGGGGGGGGGGGGGGCAAAAAAATAAAACTGATTTTTTTACCCAAAAAGTTAGTGTTTCGACCTAAAAAAACGCGGAAAATGCCCAAAATAGAGGTGCCTTGACACTTTTTTTGGCCCGATTTACCCTAGAAACGTTGAGATCTCCGCCCCACAGGGCAGCCAAAGTGTCTGCAACAGTGCGGACGGATGAACGGTCGGTCGGTCGGTCGGTGTGCACCTGGACACCGGACATTTTTTAAAAAAAAGTTTTTTTGAAATAACTTTTTTAATAAGGCACTAAGGAAAAATTTTGTGTAAGGAGGACCCCCCACAATTCGACCACGGCGCGTCGATTGAGCCTATTTGCAACGCTGTCCGACGTCTGTGTGACGAGCTACAGCCTGCCAAACTTTGGGAAAGCTGCAATTGGTTGTGTTGCTCGATAAGAGGGGCTTGGCGCTACCGCTCCGCTAACGCTCCGCTCGCGCAAGCCCAATATATATTAGTCAAGAACCAACCCTATTACGGATTTTGAAAATATGAATGCCTGCTAAATATTCCATGGGCAATTTACAGAGCTGTGAGTAGGCTCATCGGACGCAGCAAACACAGAGCTTTAATTTAAAAAAAAGTTTGCCAAATTTGGTTGAGAATTGGGCAAGTTATGGCCAGAAAACTTTTTAAAATCTGCCGTCCGTTATCCGTCTCCTGTCCGCCGTGCGCCGTCCGCCGTCCCACGTTCTGCCCGGGATGGGGATACTGGCAATATCTGGGGCTCCAGTCTCAATGTCACTATAGTATATTGACCCTGGAGGGTGGCATGGTGGGTCCAGAATTTTGATTTTTGGCCTCCTTTATGCCAAAATGAGGAAGAACGTAAGGGGGGACCCTTACTTACAAAATTCTAAAATCTTGAATAGCGTTTGCTAGGATGCTTGGAGGGCAAAAACAAGCACAAATTCGGATTCGTTGCGAAAAACTACACAAAATCTGTGTTAAATATTGAAATCTTGAAAAAAAATGGTTTGACCATTTCTGACCCATAGGGTGCACTGTAAAAATTCTAAAAAATACTGCTGCCCAGGTGACAGATGGTTTAAGTTAATTTTGAGTCTAGATATGAAACCGCCTCAAAACATAGATATAATTTGATACCAAACAACCATAGGTGCAAATCTGGTCTTCACGGGCTTCTACCAGGCCATAGTGTACGAGCAGCTCATCATCAACTTCGTCTTGGGGCATTTTCAAGGCTTTTTGGTCTTCAATAGCAGCACCATTTAAAAGGCAAAGAGAGGTGTATCGAAAATTGGGATATAGATTTCAAATCTTGCGTCCATTTGTTTACACCTTGTCTTCATGGGCTTCTACCAGACCGTGGTGTACAATCAGCTCATCATCAACTTCATTTTGAGGCATTTTCAAGGGTTTTTTTGGCATCGAAAGCAGATCCATATAGGTAAATTGGGGCATAGATTACGAATCTCCTATATTGTCTTCATGGGCTTCTACCGGCCGTGGTGTACAGGTCACATCATCATCAACTTTGTCTTAAAGCATTTTATTTTAGGCTGTTTTTTGGCCTTTGGCTCTTCAAAAGTGGATGAAATTACTGAAATTGTGAATCTCCGCTTCAGTGTTTTTTCTCTCTTAGCTGGTCTCTTTATGATGCTTGCAATCAAGTTAGCTTAGGCATCAAGGTAATGAAATTTATTTGATTCATCTTAACATGAAACTAGCTTGGGCTCTAAGGTGATGAAATTAATTACAAAACTCTTATCATGAAATTACACTTACAAAATTTTGAACCTCTAAAGAGCTAAGAGAGCCCAGAAAATTTTCAGAATTGTATTTATGTAATTTTATGGCAGGTTAAAGTACACGTACATCATGAAAAACTTTAAATAATTCAAACAAATGCTGTTGGTAGCTGGAAAAAACAAAAAGCTGGGAAAACTAATTTAATTCATTTTTCAAATTAATATATTTTCATTGCATCATTTTTTCAATGTTTTTCTTCAATGTAAAAACAATGTTTAGTTTTTACTTTTCTATTTATCTAAACATTCATCCTATGATGACCAAAATTTTATGAGCTGGGGGAGCTATTTAGAGGTTCAAAATTTTGTAAGTATAATTTCATGATAAGAGTTACAAGTTAATTTCATCACCTTAGAGCCCAAGCTAGTTTCATGATAAGATGAATCAAATAAGAATTTCATTACCTTGATGCCTAAGCTAACTTGATTGCAAGCATCGTCAGTGAGGACCACTGAGGAGAAACACTGAAGCGGAGATTCACAATTTCAGTAATATATATATATATATATCTGGTACCATCGGCAGGCCAAATGTGGGGCTCTTTTCTCCAAAATTTGCAATTGCCTCAAGAAAAAAGTCAAGGAAATACATTTCCTACTAGTGGAATCTGCTGCTTGGACAGTTGCATTTTGTTTTTGGCGCGCAGTTCAGTGTCTCTTTCCATGCGCGCCCCCAAAACAAATGCAGATGACACAGCAGATTCCACTAGTAGGAAACGTATTTCCTTGACTTTTTTTCTCGAGGCAATTGCAAATTTTGGAGAAAAAGCCCCACATTTGGCCGATGGTACCGAGTTGCTTCACTTTTAATATAGGATAAAATTTATAAATACTAATTTTATATTGTTGATTATATATTTAATTAAAATTTTATTTGATATATGAAAAATTGTAAAAAAAAACTTGTAAATTGTAAACTTGTAAAAAAAATTTTTTTTTCGAAATTGAAAAATACAATGCTAAATTATTGGCACAGAAATTTTCTTTACTTATATTTAGGGCAGTCGATTTTTGGGAGAAAATAGCTTTAATATTGGCCTGGCGATGGTACAAGTTGTTTTCTCAACTTCAAATAAACAAAAATAAAAAAAAATTTGAGAAGGATTCGAACCTTTGAGTTTCAGCCATATGCACAATCGCTTACACCACTAAACCACTGGTCCATATGACTTGATTGTGTAACTGAAGAGCTAAGATTAAATAAATACTGGAGGCCCAGGGACCCGGGGAAGGGAATTGGGGGAAGAAATGAATACCTACTATCGTCCATTGAATAGATGCGGAGGAGGAGGAGAAGGAGGAGTTCGGACAAATAGTTTTTTTTTGCATTTTTCATGGTAAAACAAATCGATTTATGCAAAAGTCAAAAAAGAAACTATAGTCAATTCGATATTGCTCTTTCCAATGCAAAAAGAATCAGAGAGATTGAAGCTTCCTGTGAGGCGCTAGAGCCTTATCAAAATTAAGATCTAGCAATAACCCTCAAAACATACATATCTGGTACCATCGGCAAGCCGAAAGTAAAGCTCTTTTCTCCCAAAAATCGACTGCCCCTAGTATAAAGCCAAAGAAATTTTCCTACTACTAATGGAATCTGCTTGTGGGGCATTTGCATTTTGTTTTCGCGCGCAGTTCCAGGACTCTTTTCATGCGCGCTCAAACAAAATACAGATGACACAGCAGATTCCATTAGTAGTAGGAAAATTTCTTTGGCTTTATACTCGGGGCAGTCGATTTTTGGGAGAAAAGAGCTTTACTTTCGGCTTGCCGATGGTACCAGATATTTCCTCAACTTTGAATATACAAAAATTAAATTATGTCGATTTATGTCCTTTTTTATTGTTGTTGTTGATGTTGTTACTGTTGTTAAATTTTATTAGATCAATAAATAAAACAAAATAATAAAAAAAGTGAAAAAAATTAAAATAGTTTTGAAAATAAAATGAATGCAAAAATTTTTGGCAAACGAAATTTATTGGGAAATTTCTTTAGCTATACACTTGGGGCAATCGATTTTTGGGAGAAAAGAGCTTTACTTTGGCTTGCCGATGTTCCCAGTTATTTCCTAAACTTTAAATTTTAGAAAAACAAAATTTATGCTGGATAAGGTTTCGAACCCACCAGTTTCAGCCAGTAGTCAACCGCTCGCACCACTACACCATTGGGACATATGACGTATCAGTTAACTGAAGGGTCATAGACAAATAATAAATAAGGCCAAAGGACGAGGGAAATGGTGGGGGATGAAATGAATACCTACTCCCGTTCATTAGCAGATGCGAAGCAGAAGGAGCAGCAGCAGCAGGGCAGCAGGAGTTCGGACGGCAACTTGTTTTTTATTTTCTCCTTGAAATACTACGATTTTCACGCTTTTCTCGCGAGTCATGACTAATTAGTGGATGCTCTTTCCAATGCAAAAAGAATTGGAGCAAACGGTGGCTCCTAGCGGCAGCAAATGCCTTATCAGTTTCAAGATCTAGCATTGACCCTCGATTATGACACCTGGGTCGAAAAGAGGGCCTGGGCGCTGACGGTCGCTATGCTCCCTCGCGCCAGGCCAATCTGGGTCGAAAAGATGGGCTGGGCGCTGACACTTCGCTAACGCTCGCTCGCGCCAGCCCAATATATATATATATATATATATTATATATATATATGTTCCTGGGAAATGCTGTCCATGGGCGAATTCTCCACGGATCTTGACAAACTTTTTTTTTCCTGAAAGGTGATCATATTTTAGGAAGATCTGGAGGGGTCGACCCGGAATTTGAGCATTTGAAACATTCTCTTTGCGTACAAAGGTTGAAAAGTTGGGTATGCCTGTAAAAGGCTCAATTTGTCAACCGATTTTGACAAACTTGTTTTTTCCTGAAAGGTAATTAAATTCTAGGAAGATCTGGAGGGTGGAACTGGTCCCGTAGCATTTGAAATATTACTTTTTGGGTAGAAAGGTTTGAAAAATGGGGTATGTTGAGAAATAGGCTCAATTCGCAACGGATTTGGACAAACTTTTTTTTGCCTGAAAGGTAATAACATTTCAGAAAGATCTGGAGGGGTTGAACTTTCCCGGAGCATTGGAAATATTACGTTTTTGGGTAGAAAGGTTGAAAATTGGGAGATGATGGGAAATAGGCTCGATTCTCAAAGGATTTTGACAACCTTTTTTATTCCTGAAAAGGTAATAACATTTTAGGAAGTTGTGGAGGGGTGAAACTGGTCCCGTAGCATTTGAAACATTACGTTTTTGGGTAGAAATTTTGAAAAAATGGGACGTCGAGAAATGGCGAATTCTCAACA
>JASANA010003530.1:0-13098 GCA_030248095.1 Ptycholaimellus sp. GST1_10 | reverse complement strand
GGTTGGAGGCGGTTGAGCCTCTCTCGTGCTCCCAAACCGGCCTCTCCCATGTCAGCCAGTCGCCAGAAGTTAGGGGCAGGGAGCTGTGATTCTCTCCCGTCGGGCCTGGGACAGCTCGCCGTGTTCTATGGTTGTGACATGGGGGAGGGGGCGGCGTGGAGTCTTCCAGCCAGGTGCCATAGGCCCGCCCCTGGACTAAGCTCTGCCAGATGAATAGGAAGCACTGGCGGAAAAGTAGCTCCTCATAGGATGGGAGCTTGGCCTTGGTGAGGACTAGCTGGCGGTCGTTGTCCCAGTCATTTAGGGCAACGCGGGCCTGTCTGCCTAGGAGGGCTCCGAACCCTGTTGGCTGCAGCCAAGGTGGATGGTGGGCAGTAGGGGAGAGAGTGGAGGACGAGGCCACCGACTCTCTGAAGGAGGGCTAGGCGGGTGGCGGCAGGGTGGTGTGCTAGGAGGCGTTGAAGGGCAGCTTGAATCCCTCTGGCGGATCCGCAGATCCTCTGCCAGTGCTTGTCGAAGGACAGGAGGGGGTCCAGGATGACGCCCAGGTAGCGCATGGCTGTCTCCTCCTGGAGCTGGTGGTTGGCGAAGAGGAGGGGGCGGGGGAGGTGGCCGAGGTGTGGGGAAAGGGAGAATACGAGTAGCTGGGTTTTGCCTGGGTGGCTTTGGAGGCCCATTCCCGCGAGGTGGATACGGATGGACTCGAGGTCGTCCTCGATGCAGCGTACATCCTCTTCGCTGCTCACACCCCTGACCAGGAGTGTGTCGTCTGCATAGCTTTGCAGGTGTGTGCCGGGGTGGATAGGGAGGGAGAAAATGGAGTCTGTACAGGCGTTGAATAGGGAGGGACCGAGGCAGCTGCCCTGCGGAACTCCAGAAGGGATGGGATGGGGGGCGGAGAGTGAATTGCCCACCTTCACCCGGAAAGAGCGGCCCTGTAGCCAGTCGCCCACCACGTTCACCAGAGAAGGGGGTGCCCCCCTTGCGAGGAGAGTGTTGACGAAGCAGACGTGGCTGAGTGTATCAAAGGCACGCTTGACATCTAGGCTGACCAAGGCAACGCGGACGGCTTTCTGCAGCTTGGCTGCCTAGAGGGCTGCCTGCTGAACCCGCATCAGAGCGTCGGAGCATCCGCTTCTGGGCTTGAAGCCAAACTGGTGGCTGTTCGTGACCAGGTATGGTCTTAGGCGCTCTAGGAGCAGCTTTTCCCAGGCCTTAGACAAGCTGGGCAGAAGGCTTATTGGGCTGTAGTTTTCCGTTGATGAAGCCGAGCCTTTCTTGGGCACTGGGATGATCTCTGCCACTTTCCAGGCTGTTGGGACCACTTGTTGTTCTAGCGTGGCGTTGGTAAGGCAGGCGAGGGAACTGGAAAGCCAGCCAGCCATCTTTTTGACGAAGGCGGAGGGGGTTCTTCAGTTAGTCACAATGTGGTAGGTCGTGCAAATCGGATCCCCAATTGTGGTTAGTTCTTCAATTAGCCACAATGTGGTAGGTCATGCAAATTGGATCCACAATTGTGGTTAGTTCTTCAGTTAGCCACAATGTGGTAGGTCATGCAAATTGGATCCACAATTGTGGTTAGTTCTTCAGTTAGCCACAATGTGGTAGGTCGTGCAAATTGGATCCACAATTGTGGTTAGTTCTTCAGTTAGCCACAATATGGTAGGTCATGCAAATTGGATCCACAATTGTGGTTAGTTCTTCAGTTAGCCACAATGTGGTAGGTCGTGCAAATTGGATCCACAATTGTGGTTAGTTCTTCAGTTAGCCACAATGTGGTAGGTCGTGCAAATTGGATCCACAATTGTGGTTAGTTCTTCAGTTAGCCACAATGTGGTAGGACGTGCAAATTGGATCCACAATTGTGGTTAGTTCTTCAGTTAGCCACAATGTGGTAGGTCGTGCAAATTGGATCCACAATTGTGGTTAGTTCTTCAGTTAGCCACAATGTGGTAGGTCGTGCAAATTGGATCCACAATTATGGTTAGTTCTTAAGTTAGCCACAATGTGGTAGGTCGTGCAAATTGGATCCACAATTGTGGTTAGTTCTTCAGTTAGCCACAATATGGTAGGTCGTGCAAATTGGATCCACAATTGTGGTTAGTTCTTCAGTTAGCCACAATGTGGTAGGTCGTGCAAATTGGATCCACAATTGTGGTTAGTTCTTCAGTTAGCCACAATGTGGTAGGTCGTGCAAATTGGATCCACAATTGTGGTTAGTTCTTAAGTTAGCCACAATGTGGTAGGTCATGCAAATTGGATCCACAATTGTGGTTAGTTCTTCAGTTAGCCACAATGTGGTAGGTCGTGCAAATTGGATCCACAATTATGGTTAGTTCTTAAGTTAGCCACAATGTGGTAGGTCGTGCAAATTGGATCCACAATTGTGGTTAGTTCTTCAGTTAGCCACAATGTGGTAGGTCATGCAAATTGGATCCACAATTGTGGTTAGTTCTTCAGTTAGCCACAATGTGGTAGGTCATGCAAATTGGATCCACAATTGTGGTTAGTTCTTCAGTTAGCCACAATGTGGTAGGTCGTGCAAATTGGATCCACAATTGTGGTTAGTTCTTCAGTTAGCCACAATGTGGTAGGTCGTGCAAATTGGATCCACAATTGTGGTTAGTTCTTCAGTTAGCCACAATGTGGTAGGTCATGCAAATTGGATCCACAATTGTGGTTAGTTCTTAAGTTAGCCACGATGTGGTAGGTCATGCAAATTTGATCCGCAATTGTGGTTAGTTCTTCAGTTAGCCACAATGTGGTAGGACGTGCAAATTGGATCCACAATTATGGTTAGTTCTTAAGTTAGCCACAATGTGGTAGGTCATGCAAATTGGATCCACAATTGTGGTTAGTTCTTCAGTTAGCCACAATGTGGTAGGTCGTGCAAATTGGATCCACAATTGTGGTTAGTTCTTAAGTTAGCCACAATGTGGTAGGTCGTGCAAATTGGATCCACAATTGTGGTTAGTTCTTCAGTTAGCCACAATGTGGTAGGTCATGCAAATTGGATCCACAATTGTGGTTAGTTCTTCAGTTAGCCACAATGTGGTAGGTCATGCAAATTGGATCCACAATTGTGGTTAGTTCTTCAGTTAGCCACAATGTGGTAGGTCATGCAAATTGGATCCACAATTGTGGTTAGTTCTTCAGTTAGCCACAATGTGGTAGGTCATGCAAATTGGATCCACAATTGTGGTTAGTTCTTCAGTTAGCCACAATATGGTAGGTCGTGCAAATTGGATCCACAATTGTGGTTAGTTCTTCAGTTAGCCACAATGTGGTAGGTCGTGCAAATTGGATCCACAATTATGGTTAGTTCTTAAGTTAGCCACAATGTGGTAGGTCGTGCAAATTGGATCCACAATTGTGGTTAGTTCTTCAGTTAGCCACAATGTGGTAGGTCATGCAAATTGGATCCACAATTATGGTTAGTTCTTAAGTTAGCCACAATGTGGTAGGTCGTGCAAATTGGATCCACAATTGTGGTTAGTTCTTCAGTTAGCCACAATGTGGTAGGTCGTGCAAATTGGATCCACAATTATGGTTAGTTCTTAAGTTAGCCACAATGTGGTAGGTCGTGCAAATTGGATCCACAATTGTGGTTAGTTCTTCAGTTAGCCACAATGTGGTAGGTCGTGCAAATTGGATCCACAATTATGGTTAGTTCTTAAGTTAGCCACAATGTGGTAGGTCGTGCAAATTGGATCCACAATTGTGGTTAGTTCTTCAGTTAGCCACAATGTGGTAGGTCATGCAAATTGGATCCACAATTGTGGTTAGTTCTTCAGTTAGCCACAATATGGTAGGTCATGCAAATTGGATCCACAATTGTGGTTAGTTCTTCAGTTAGCCACAATGTGGTAGGTCGTGCAAATTGGATCCACAATTATGGTTAGTTCTTAAGTTAGCCACAATGTGGTAGGTCATGCAAATTGGATCCACAATTGTGGTTAGTTCTTCAGTTAGCCACAATGTGGTAGGTCATGCAAATTGGATCCACAATTGTGGTTAGTTCTTCAGTTAGCCACAATGTGGTAGGTCATGCAAATTGGATCCACAATTGTGGTTAGTTCTTCAGTTAGCCACAATGTGGTAGGTCGTGCAAATTGGATCCACAATTGTGGTTAGTTCTTCAGTTAGCCACAATGTGGTAGGTCGTGCAAATTGGATCCACAATTGTGGTTAGTTCTTCAGTTAGCCACAATGTGGTAGGTCGTGCAAATTGGATCCACAATTATGGTTAGTTCTTCAGTTAGCCACAATGTGGTAGGTCGTGCAAATTGGATCCACAATTGTGGTTAGTTCTTCAGTTAGCCACAATGTGGTAGGTCGTGCAAATTGGATCCACAATTGTGGTTAGTTCTTCAGTTAGCCACAATATGGTAGGTCATGCAAATTGGATCCACAATTGTGGTTAGTTCTTCAGTTAGCCACAATGTGGTAGGTCGTGCAAATTGGATCCACAATTGTGGTTAGTTCTTCAGTTAGCCACAATGTGGTAGGTCGTGCAAATTGGATCCACAATTGTGGTTAGTTCTTCAGTTAGCCACAATGTGGTAGGTCATGCAAATTGGATCCACAATTGTGGTTAGTTCTTCAGTTAGCCACAATATGGTAGGTCATGCAAATTGGATCCACAATTGTGGTTAGTTCTTCAGTTAGCCACAATGTGGTAGGTCATGCAAATTGGATCCACAATTGTGGTTAGTTCTTCAGTTAGCCACAATGTGGTAGGTCGTGCAAATTGGATCCACAATTGTGGTTAGTTCTTCAGTTAGCCACAATGTGGTAGGTCGTGCAAATTGGATCCACAATTGTGGTTAGTTCTTCAGTTAGCCACAATGTGGTAGGTCGTGCAAATTGGATCCACAATTGTGGTTAGTTCTTCAGTTAGCCACAATGTGGTAGGTCGTGCAAATTGGATCCACAATTGTGGTTAGTTCTTCAGTTAGCCACAATGTGGTAGGTCATGCAAATTGGATCCACAATTGTGGTTAGTTCTTCAGTTAGCCACAATGTGGTAGGTCGTGCAAATTGGATCCACAATTGTGGTTAGTTCTTCAGTTAGCCACAATGTGGTAGGTCGTGCAAATTGGATCCACAATTGTGGTTAGTTCTTCAGTTAGCCACAATATGGTAGGTCGTGCAAATTGGATCCACAATTATGGTTAGTTCTTAAGTTAGCCACAATGTGGTAGGTCGTGCAAATTGGATCCACAATTGTGGTTAGTTCTTCAGTTAGCCACAATATGGTGGGTCATGCAAATTGGACGGGTGGGGCACAATATGGTGGGGCTCGGGACGTTTTTGTGCGCTTGGTGCAATTTTGATTTGTTCCAGATTTATGTTCAAAAAACCTCAAAAATTAGGGCCTTGAAATTCGACAATTTTTGAAGGGCCGCTCTGCAGTTTATAGAGGTTACTGAACTTTTGTCCTCAGGTATGTGTATATGTGTATATATGTATATCTGGAAATGCTGTCCACGGGCGAATTCTCAACGGATCTTGACAAACTTTTTTTCCTGAAAGGTAATGCTATTTTAGGAAGATCTGGAGGGGTGGAACCGGTTTCCGAGCATTTGAAACATTACTTTTGTGGGTAGGAAGGCTTGAAAATTGCAATATACAGTATTTGCGCTGTAGCACCCGTAGTCTTGAGAATTGCACAGGAGACCTGAGTTTTTTTGTTCACAAGTCATATATAGCGATTCCAAATCTGTGCTTACTTTCGAAAATGATTGAGAAACCACAGACTTACCCTTTTGAGTGACAAACTTTCATGCATGGCAATGGCATCAATAATCAGTAACAGCTGAACGGCTCAGAATTGCACAGAGGACTTGAGTTTTTTTGTTCACAAGTCATATATAGCGATTCCAAATCTGTGCTTACTTTCGAAAATGGTTGAGAAACCACAGACTTACCCTCTTGAGTGACAAACTTTCACGCATGGCAATGACATCAATAATCAGTAACAGCTGAACGGTTCAGAATTGAACAGAAGACTTGAGTTTTTTTTTCACAAGTCATATATAGCGATTCCAAATCTGTGCTTACTTTTGAAAATGGGTGAGCAACCATAGACTTGCCCTTTGGAGTGGCGAAATTTCATGCATTCATATTGTAAGCTGGAAGGTGGTGTGCTCCGCGGTCACCTATTGCGCTTTGCACCATATACTTGTTCGAAAATGTGACTTTTACTTGTATTTATTATTAAAAGTATTATTTTTAGTTTTAAAAGCCTCAGAAACCAAAACGAAGCCTAAAAGTTCCTCTTCTGTTTGTTGTTAGTTTAATCCAATTGAGTTCTAGTTGCTGTGGTAAACTGAAACCATGCAATTGTCAACCATGCTCAACCAATGCAATGGCTCAAAAATGCATTCCGTCCTGGCACAAAATTTTTGATCATGTCAAACTGAAACGAGCCATGTTAAGTGTCAAGATGGCCGCGCATCTATTGGCAATAGCCGATATTAACTTGTGATGTATATTAGAAGCATTTTCAGACTGCAAAATACACTTTTTACTATTGAAATAAATTTAGTATAACTTAAATCAATGTAACTGTCAGAAACCAAATATACAATAATATACAATCACGTAGACAGAAGCAAGGCATCCAATCAGAAGAAACATGGTAGTATTTCCTATGACAACTGGCGATGTGGATAAATGGGCATGGGTCAAGATTGGCGAGCCATTTCCTGAAAATCCAGTGCGTGTTAAAGGAGACCAGAATCAGTACGTTACTTTATGGTACAAGAATGGAAAACCAATTTTCGGTAGGGCCTGGACTGACAGTGGTGTAGTGCAGTGCAGCTTCTCATACAATGGCCATTAACTGACTGGTGCTCGCGATCTTGGAGGTGCTATTCAGATTCTCATATATGAAGGGAACATTGGCACAAACAAATTTGAGTACAAATGGACTCCTTGGAAAGAGCGAAATGGCAGCACATATGCACTTGTCCGCTGTGGCCAAGCAACTAGCATTGGACTGAACACCAAAGAAGGATCATTGATTGCAGGTAATCTAGACCTTTCTACGGAAATAGCTACTGTGGCAGAAAATGGAAAAGAAGAGAAGCAAAGTGGTGGCACAATCGCTAATAGCTTGGTGATAGTCCATGAACATTTCAAGCCAGATGAAGGTAAGCCCATTAACCACGAGAACCTCTGGAAAGACATCCGTATCCATGATCCCGTGCCAGACACAGAACTTCTCATCAAAGCAGGAGACAAGAAAATCAACAGAGGAGATGGTAAGCTTGTGGAACACTTCGTTGCACTGTGGTACAAGAATGGAGAACCTGTGTTTGGACGGTGCTGGGGTTACAAAGGCAACAAAAATGAAGCTTCATTTGATATTCTTGGCAAAGAATTCACTGGAGCCATTGGATCAATACAAGTACTGCTCTACAATAACAAGGACTATGACAATAAATTCACGTATCAATGGGTCTCATACAAAGATTGTGTTGGCAGTGCAAAATAATGGAAACCAGTTCAAGTGAAAGACGTTGCACCAGTCCTCATCAGAAACCACAAAGGTCATGAAAAACTTGGATGCTGCTGGATGTCAAAGGGAAAAGCAAGTACAGGCTGGTCAGGCACTGAAGAAATATACACTGGTGGCTGCGTAGAAGACTTCCTCATACTCTGCCGTAAAAATAGCCAATTCTTAGCCCTTCGGGCAATTCTTCTGCAATTCTTTTTTTGGGTAGAAAGGTTGAAAAATGGGGTATGTTGAGAAACGGCGAATTCTCAACGGATTTGGACAACCTTATTTTTGCTGAAAGGTAACAACATTTTCGAAATATCTAGAAGGGTGGAACCAGTCCCAGAGCATTTGAAACATTACTTTTTTGGGTAGAAATGTTGAAAAATGGGTTATGTTGAGAAATGGCGAATTCTCCACGGATTTGGACAAACTTTTCTTTCCTGCATGGTATTCAACTTTTAGGAAGATCTGGAGGGGAGGAACTGGTCCCGAAGCATTTGAAACATTTCATTTTGGGTAGAAAATTTGAAAAACGGGGTGTGCTGAAAAATGGTGATTTCTCAACTGATTTGGGCAAACTTTTTTCCTGAAAGGTAAACCATGTTTTAGGGAAGGAAAGAACTTTTAGAAATGTGAAAGGGGGATGCGCTCCGCGGTCACCTATTGCGCTATGCGCCATATACTTGTTTTGTACTCTTTCTAACATTAATTTCCATTCTGATGCAAATATAAACTTTTTAATAATGGTGTCCTGATCCACGAGTTTAATGAAATTATGTTTTAGAACACACTTTGGAACATGAAATCGTTATACCTGAACTTCACGTACGTGGTGCCAGGGATAGGTGGACTCGGCGAGATAAGCATGTGCAGCAGTATTTTGCGTTATGTGCAGGCACTGTCACTTGTTCCACTACCACTCCAACCTCCACTACCAATGGACCATTATTACAGTTCTTTGGTTTGTTAGATGAATTGTTCCCATTCTCCACTTCCACCACAGTTTATCTTGCCTCCTCAATTCACCTCTTGATTATAAGATCCCATCTGCTGCTCTCCTTAAACAACTGCACTGTCCCCAGGAAGTTGCATGAATAATGGCATGTCCCCCTCTTCTTGTTGTCTTTCTAGCTTGCTGGTATCAGTTGAAGTTTGCAGCTACTGTAATAAATAATTTCGGATACAATTAAAGGCACAGGTACTGTCGAGCACACTAGCTGGCGAGCACACTGAGCTGGCGAGCACACTGAGCTGGCGAGCACAGCCCGCTGGCGAGCACACTGAGCTGGTGAGCACACTGAGCTGGCGAGCACACTGAGCTGGCGAGCACACTGAGCTGGCGAGCACACTCGGCTGGCGATCACACTGAAACCATATAATGTTTCAGGCATCTAAACTCTCGTAATCTAATGACAAAGATCATTTTGGACTCAGTCATCTGAGACATGTTTGGGGTTGGAGCAGACCAACCACTCCTCACATCCCAGTCTTAATGCCCATGTTTGAAGGGCGTTGTATGACTGTTAAGATGGGCCCATGCTTAATGCACAGTGAGAAGCAGATGAGGAGTGCTGAACTACAGTTGAACTTCGTGAGATCAGTTTTTTGAGCCATGTTTGGTGTTGGAGCAGACCAACCAGTCATCACATCCCAGTCTTAATGCCCATGTTTAAAGGATGACGTGTGACTGTTAAGATGGATCCATGCTTAGTGCACAATGAGAAGCAGATGTGGAGTGCTGAACTACAGTTGAATTTCGTGAGATCAGTCTTCTGGGCAATGTTTGGTGTTGGAGCAGACCAATCAGTCCTCTCAGCCCAGGACATGGTGTCGGTGGCCTAATAATCCATCGATATACAGTAAAAAGAGAAGACAAATAAAACGGGCAGCGAGCATCACATTAATCAACCTGGTATGTTGAGAAGCAGTAAATAGATATACCATTATAACGAAACTGGGGTGCTGTTGGCCAGATAGCTGTAGATCGACTCTGCATGTCAAACCCACATTTCTCTACCTTAGCATCAATATTGCCTTAGCATCAATAAGAAGATTGACCTACACTGAGAAAGATGTAAACAGCAGAACATTTAAAACTCAAAAAAAACAATTGTCACATTTTAACAAGTTGGGACACAGCGCCTAAAGCAGGATTTCAAGATGCATTCATAAGAAACGTCTATGCAAAATTATGGCATACTAGCTTCAAAACTCGTCTCGCTAAGTCTGCTAACATATATATAGTCTCACACGCTTTTTCGGGGTGAATTCTTAGACTGCTAGACTGATTAAACTAGCTGAGGGCGGCAGTTAAAAAAGCTCATCTAGTGCTGTCACACAGGCTGCAAAAGGATCCAGTAGCCTGGGATCCACTAGTTTAGATGGAATGAGAAATCGCTAGTTCAGGACATGGTGGCATTAAAGAAGGCATTGGCATTGTTTTGTAAGTCTTCATGTTGACAATAACTCCAAAAGGTAAGAGCGTGGAGTGGAGCCTGCTGAAATATGGTATATTGCTCAGTTTGGATCAGCAATTATGATTAGTTCTTCAGTTTATTCAGTGTTGAGCCAGCTGCAATGTGGTGCATTGCTCAATTTGGATCTGCAATTATGTATACTGATTCAAGTATAATGATTAATATTCAAGTATAATGAGTGTCAGCTGGCAAAATATTCGTTTATAATTTTTATTTTAAATACTGATCATAGTTTGTCTAAGATTGCCATATCACATATTCTGCAATTTTTTTCTACTATTATTACAGTAGTTAGAATCAATTTATTATTTTGAGCTGATTGTAGTCCTACATAAAACCAAAAGTGTGGCAACGCATTACTCTAGAACTGTATTTTTTGTTTTGAGCTTAGTGTATTCATATCACAAATTATGTGCTTCAACAACAAGTATCAATATTTGCAATGAACAAATGAACAAATTCATTTTAAAAGTCATTGAGCAATTTATGTAGAACCAAGCTATGTTTTGTTAGTGATCAGGTTAGTAACTGGAAAATCAAGGATGTTTTTAAGTCTGAAAGAAATGGCAAGAAGAAAGAAGAAGAAGCACAAAAAAATAAGGAAGAAGAAAAACGGAAGAAAGAAGACCAAAAAAACTAATTAGAATCAAGCCGAAGACAGCTGACAACAAACAGAAACAAGTGGAATCCAAACAAAAAGACATCAAAATCAGCAGCATGCAACCAAAGAAGGAAGAAGACTGACCCCCAGCATCTTGCTTTGTTCCAGCTAATGCAGTGGATATGGGGAATTTAGAATATTTTGATGAGTATGGAGATGATGATATTCAATTGGGCAGGCCCAAGGATAAACCATATAAATATTTTATTAATGTTCCATAATTTTCCTTTTGGTTCTTGATTTTATTTTACAGGGTTCATATTATTTTATATTACTTTGCCTGAATTCTATGAACAAAAATTTGTAATTGTTATATATAAATTGTGAACAAAAAACTAGTGTTATGTTCAACAAATCAACTGCAAATTGAATAATTGAGTGTATTAAATGCATGAAAGTTGGTCACTCAAAATGGTAAGTATGTGGTGTCTTCACCAGTTTCAAATCTAAGCACAGATTTGTAATCGGTTTATATAAATTGTGAAAGAACTAGTCTTATTTTTAAACGTCAACGGTTTAGCTGCTAGCACCACTATTTCATTTTGACGTAGACTTCCATTTGAAACTTGGTATTAAATGGTGATGTCCATTATTAGTCTAACATATTTTGATTATTAGTTTGCTTTTCCATTAACATGCAGTATTGTGGTTAAAACTTTTATAATTGGACTGACATTATGCAGAACTCAGAAATCACAAATATCTCTTAACAACCATGCAAACCAAATCGTTAGATCTTGATACTTTGGTAACCACTATCATGGAGTCTGGCATTACTGAAACAATTAAAGAAGACTGGTTAACAGAGCTTTGTTACAAGGCAAGAGAATTGGTGATTGCAGAACCTGTACTTGTAAGAGTCAATCCACCTATAATTATTGCTGGCGACTTACATGGCCAATTTTCAGATTTGCTTCGCCTTTTTGCTGCAAATGGCACTCCTCCCAAAACAAATTGGCTTTTCTTAGGTGATTATGTGGATCGTGGACCAAACTCTATTGAAGTCATAGCTTTACTTTTGGCACTCAAGCTTCGTTTTCCATCCTGCATAACACTATTGCGTGGTAATCATGAAGCAGCTGCAGTTAACAAGATGTATGGCTTTTTAGATGAATGTCGTCGTCGTTTTTCCATTAAACTCTGGAAGCTTTTTGGTGATGTGTTCAATTGTTTACCATTTGCTGCTCTAGTTGGAGGGCGTATTTTTTGCATGCATGGTGGTATTTCCGAATCATTGAAAAGCTGGGAACAGCTAAACCGCATTTTACGCCCCACTGAAGTACCTGATCATGGAATTCTTTGTGATCTTTTATGGGCAGATCCTGATTATGAACCTGGACAAACAGGGTTCCGTGCATCTCCTAGGGGTGTATCAGTTCTTTTTGCTCCAAATGCTGTTAAAACATTCTGCAAGGACATGGGCATTGATTTAATCGCAAGAGCACACCAGGTGGTACAAAATGGTTATGAATTCTTTGCTGATCAACATTTAGTGACAATATTCTCAGCTCCTAATTATTGTGGTGAATTTGACAATGCTGCTGCAGTAATGCATGTTAACCAGAATCTGCGATGCTCATTCTCAACATATCAGCCTTCACGAGGCAAGAAGATTCCAAAGCCAACATAAATTTACAATTATTGAAGAATGATTGTTATTGATTAAGTGATTTTATATTATATTGATACTTTAAAAATTTCCTTGATTGTTCTAACCTTTTTTACAGTTGTTTATCGATATGAAAATGGATTATTTTGTGATGTAGTTTTGAAATTGTACTTTTAAAATTGAAATATTGAAATTGTAAAGAGTGAAACCATTTTGTAGCATATACTTGAGTTGAGAACATCACATACGTAAATTAATGAAATTGTGAATCTTATTGATTCAATGGTTTCTCATAGCTTTTTTACCTTTAATAAACTGGTTGCACTTAAAATTGCGTGGGAATAAATGTGAAGAAATTTGATTTGATCTTAGCATACAAAGATCTTTAAAAATAGCTTGGGCATTAAAGTGATGAAATTAATGTATTTTCCAAGATGGCCGGTGCTCACGCTGCGTGGACGCACTATCACTTTATATCACCGGTGTGGACGCATTGTCAATCCGGAATATTTGCCTCATTTCTCGCACATACGTCGGCCGCACAATCTGATGGCTGATCTAGATACTAGCGATCCTGCTGGTTTCGATGGTGTATTCAGTTTTGTAGGTTTCCTGACAAAATCTTGCGCGATCGCGTCACAAAAAGTATTTCCAAAATCCCGGTGTGGACGCGTTACCGGCATGGACACGCCGCCGTAAAAAAAATTCCCCACCGAAAACCGAACCTCCTGAATTGTGTGGAATGGTTTGGCGGTATCTAATGGCTGTTCTAGATGCAAAAATTCATGGCGTACTCAGTTTTACAATTTTGTCACCAATTTTTTTAGAAAATGAGGTTCAAAGT
>JASANA010003528.1:5000-10203 GCA_030248095.1 Ptycholaimellus sp. GST1_10 | reverse complement strand
ATGTCGTTCTTCGTTCAGTTACGTATCTCCACGGCAGATCCGCTGCCTGAAGGAGGAGCTCGGCCGCCCAGCGCACCGCCGCCGTCAACTGGCCCAAGAAGCTCCTGCTTCTGTTACTCACCAGCCTCATGTTTCAGCGCAGATTAAAGATACGAAGCATCATCAGCTTTTCAATCCCGCCACCATTCTGAGCACAAGTCATGGAGTATCACTGAATTTCAATGCCTTTTCGGATTTTTCTCATTTTCTACCAACCTTTTAGAATTCAATCCCGAAAAATTAAGTGATATATTATGTTGTAGCTATGAAAAAATCAATGCAGCATTCCAATAGCATTCCAGCAGCATTCCAATAGCAACTAGCCATATCACATTTAGCTTTTGCTTTGCACTGAAACGCACTTGACTATCCCGTGGCGCGGAAAACTGTTGAGCCCATTTCAAGAATGGCAATGAGCGAGGAAAGAAGAATGCAAAAACAAAAACTTTGCAGAACAAGAGAAATCTGATGAAGTTGAAGCTGTAAAAGGCGTTTGTCATCCCAGCTGCAGTTCTTTTTGGCGTACTTTTGCCAGATGCGTTTCATTTCCTTGCGAATGAGTGATATTCGCTCGTTTACCATTTTTAGTCCTTGTCTGCAAACCAAAAGCAGTGGCACACTGCAAGTTGCAAATAGGTTCCTTACCGATAAACAGCGCCAGCGATTGAACTGGGGTACGACTTTAGCGGAATTATCCAAAGTTTTTCTTCGCAGACAAATTTCACTATACCTGGTTTAGTGTAGGTTAGCAGGACGTAGTTCGGTTTGCCTAAAATGAATCACTTTCCAGCTACAGCTTATTCTTTCCCGTCTTAATCTATCGTAATCTATCAAGCGAGCTAGTGGAAAATTTGCTCAAATCTCGCATTGATTTATTGCCAATTTCATGTTCAGTTGTCCCCGATAAACCGTCTCAATCCTAGCCTGCTCAAAAAAGATGAGAAAGGCAAATTGCAGGAGGTAGAAAAAAGGCCAAGTCTTACTGGAGACATGGAGGAGGTCTTCGGAGGTCTTCTTCGGCGACGTAGAGTTGATGGGCGGTCGACTACGCACCCTCCAGAACTCTCTCTAGGTCATGGGACACAAGGTCTTTGGCACCTTTCTCTCACCTTCTCCTTACCCAAACCAGAATGGACCCCCTGTAGGTCTCTGACTACGCGGAGAAGGCAGAGCTGGTGGAACGTCTGAGGGACCAGTTCATGGCCGTCGTCTCCCCGTCCCTTGTCGTTGCCTTCTCGGCAAGGCAGCCCCAGACCCTGTTCTACTACAAGCAGGTTTGATATGCTTTTGATAGTGGGGAGTAACTAGCGACACATTAACGAACATATTGACTGAAAGATAAGTGCCATTGCTTTTGTAAACGACGCTGAAACATCATGTGCCTCATTGCTTGTTCGCGCAATCAGATCGGTTAAAACTTTTAAAACGGCAACGTGAGGCCTTGCGCACCCAAATAAAGGCAAAATGGGCAATTTTACCGGAATATTAGCGAGAAATGCTGTTGTTGGTCCTTAGAAAGATGCAGTAAAGGATAAGTTCATCGGTTGGCTGGCAGGTGTGCGAAGAGCTGGGCCGTGGCGGTGAGCTGGGGAAGTACTACCAGAAGTGGCTCAAAGTATCCCTGAACGAGGCCTTGACGGGGCTTCTGGAAGCCCACCAGGGCCTGGAGTCTCTTTGGTCCGCCCTATTCGACCATCTACTCACCACCTGGTTCAATGAGGTAGCCACTCCCATTCCCCAATCTCCACTCAACCTCCATTCCAACCCTCCACTGCAGGTGAAAGCTGCCAGTTCACAGAGGCCGCCTCCATGACCGCCCGGGCCCTGGCCAAATCCCTGGGTGAGGCTCTGAATTTCTGCTCTGAAACGAATATAGCTGATGGGTCAACGATTTTTCAAAGCAGAATAATTGCAGAGCAACTGGAGCCGAGTCTGGCCGGCACCCTGCAGGATCGCCTGGACCAGGAGACCCAGCCCCTGCCTACGCTGATGGGCCTAAAACAGGTATCACTTCGGTTACAGATTGCGCAATGAGGTCTAAGCCAACTTCCTATTATCTTGCGGTTCCACTAGATATCTATTTAATTGGCGTGAAACATCAGGCCTTCGAGTCCCTGATGGGCAGTCTAGGCCCCAGTCTAGCCAACCCCGGCGACGAGGAGCTCATAGCCGGCTCCGTCTACGACCCTCTGCTGCCCTTCCTTGCCGCCTATCAGCAGTACCAACAGAGCATCCTTCTCCAGCAGCTCGGCGCCCTCCCACTAGTCCGCTTCTCATCCCTCTCCCAGTCCATTAGAAGCTGTACAAAGGGGCTGACAGGAGGGCGAACTGGGGACGGCCGTGGGGAAGGCGGAGGAGACGGTGGAGGGCGTCTTCGCGAAGGCCCTGGGCGCTGTGGACCAGTGCGCGCTGCTGGTAGGCCCGCTCGGCCTCCCGATCTTACTCAAGTCACTCCAGGTTTGCTGAGGCCTTACTTGGACGGCTGATGTTTCTGGGATGAGATATTGTAGTTTGGAAACTAAGCATTTTTCAATTAGACCTGGAAGTTGATTCTTAAAATTATTGCTGTAATTTACTGAGGTTGGGTTGGGTCATGCTGGGCAATTCGACTTAGGATATTTTATTGAGCTTAGTATCCAAATTCAGCCGCATGAGATAAGTGTCTAGAAAAGAGGTTGGAAAATAAGGATGTTAGAAAGAGGATGCGCAAGCTGGTGGAGTTGGCCAAGCTGGGGGAGGAGGCGGAGAAGGCGGAGGATTGGCAGCGCTTTCAGACTCTGCTCCAGCTCATCAAAGTTCTTGCTGTGTTACCATTTTGGCTGTTCCAGTACTGAACGATTGGGCTCTTTTTTACAATTGCAATCGAATCAAACCGAATCTGCTATCAAAATCTGCCACTGAATGCATTTATCTGCAAGCAACACTAGTCACTTGATGTTTCACACACATTCAAAACCTCCTTACTTTTTGTAAGTCGCAATCCACTCTTAGCCTTCTCTTAACTTCGTAACCGAATCCGTCTTCGAAATCTGCCACTTACTGCGTTCATCTTCAAGCAACATTATTCGCTTGATGTTTCACAAACTTTGTAAAATTCCTTGTTATATGTCAGTCTCGATAAACGCGTTGCTCTAAATCTTCGAAATAAGACTATCTCATATTGAACAAACAGGTATCGGTTTCGTTCGCCTGGAGCGGTTTGAAGAAGCGCTGAGCCTTTCTTACGCCGCCCTATTGGACGCGCCCGGATTGGAGGCGGCCTTGGGCACCCACATTCGGTTGGTGGGCATGCGCTTGATATTTTTCCATCAAAAGGAAAGTAAATTTGTACAGAAAATCGGAAGGGAAGGAGAAGACAGAGGAGGAGGAAGATGAAGGCAAGCTGGATGCCTTCGACGCCAGCCTGCTGCGAGAGCCGGCCATTCTCCGTTTGCTCAATATAGATAGACGTAGGCATTTTCAAATGGCGAAGAGTTGATTTGGGGAAGAAGACTGGGAGTTGTTTGAGGCGATGACAGCGGTTCATTCCTGGCCGAAGCCAGCAAGCAGCCGGGTGACGCAGAAGGCACTCAGCCTCCTCAGCCAGGTCATGTACGGACCCATCGTTGGTCAGCTTCAGCCTCTGCCCAAACTTACGGTTTCGTTTCGACAACAATATTCACATGAGCTGAATGACATCTGTCTATACATGCAGAATATTCTTCATTAATTGTGCCGTCAAGAATTAGCGTTTGCTCAGTCTATCTCAATAAGCTTCCCTGCAAGAAATCTGTTCTAAGCTCATTCAATTCGAAGCTGATGCAGTGAGCTGTCGAACATCTGTTCATCTGGAAATTAATCAATCATCCAATTCCCATCTGCCACCAGCAGCCAAGCCAATCTCTTATGCTTCCCAGGCCTGGAGCGTAAAGAAGGTGGGCAATGCCGCGGAGGGCGAGGCCCTGCCAGCCTTCACACTGGCGCCGCAGGAGTACATCACCAAGGTCTCCTTCCTCTATTTGCTTTCGTTAGGGATTAGATGAGGATTCAGGTGGGTGCATACCTGATGCATCTGGCCCATCACCTGGAACCTTGGATGAGCGTTGGAGGGGCGGAAGCTGATGGTTTTTGCGCGGCCTAGCTCAAGGGATCCCCGCCGCATGTGCCGAGGGAGCGGAGTAAGGCTGGTTTTGCCTTTGGTAGTCTACCCAGGGCAGGGATGTTTCGAGCAGCTTAATTGTTAGAGAACTTGTATAACAGAAACAATATGTCGTAGGCATTTGAAGATGTGTTCATTGAGATTTCACTAGCTCTTTAATGGGGACAATTGGCTTAGCATGAAGGTACACTTTTGTTGGCGAGTGCCGATATTAGTTTGTAGAATGGTTTTACATCCGTCTCGCATAACCGGCACAACTGCAGAGGTGGAGAGTGGCGGGAGCGTGAAGGCGGCGGTGGGTCTGGTGATCGAAAGTGCTGGTGGGGGTATGATGGCCCGCTTTATGGACGCTGCCTCCAGGATTCCAAGCCTTTCTGCACCCGGCGCCAGCCAACTCATCTCTGACATCGGTTGGCCCGTTCATTTCGACACGTTTTCTGTGCTCAAAGGCAGAAACTAGTAAGAAGCCTTATTATTTTTGAAACTCCTTGTGAAAAGGAGTTTTTCGGGTTTTTTTTCACCAAGGCGGACCTTTTGATTTTGAGCGCCATACACAAAGGATGTGCGTATACTTTGTAAACATCAAGGTTAAACAAACCAAAGTAGGCTAACCAAAAACCAAAACAAGAACCGATTGGGATTCCCGACAAGGCTGAGGTATCTTAATTGATGACTGAAACATGAGCGATTTGAGTAAAAGAATGACTGAGTTGTGGAAGGCGTATTGCAGAGTATCTGTGCAACATGGTGAAGTACCTGGGCCTAGAGCCTTCCGAAACTCTGGCTGCCTTTCGCGAGCTGCTCAAGATGGACTCTGTAAGGCTTTTTTGAAACCTAACTTTTCCCAAAGTCAACCCAGTCCTCCCAAACCTTGCTCGATATTCAAGTTGGGCTGGTTCAGCGGCATACCAATTCCAAATGCTAGTCATCTTTTAAAACTTGAAAAATAATTTTATTTCTATTCTAAATTTGAAAACCTATGGCAACTAAATAGACTGCTGCAGAAACTGCTGGACTCTGTAAGCA
>JASANA010003527.1:0-82406 GCA_030248095.1 Ptycholaimellus sp. GST1_10 | reverse complement strand
TGCTTTACCAAACGCTGTGGTGTAACAGCAGGAACATAGCGAGATTCTCTTTCGTAAGTCACCGGAAGAGGCCCGGAAGAGCCGGGAAGGAGAGCGGAACAGGTTAGGGCATCTTGGGGAAAATAGACAGACTGATCACATCCCCCTTCCGCCCGCCTCCTGTTGCCGGAAGAGGGGGCGGGGCAGTGCAGCCTAAACAGGTTGGCCGGAAACTGGCTTCCGATACGCCACAATTCTGCTCAAATTTGCAATTCGAATTCGAAAAAAAATTTAAAATCATGCAGCTGGTGGATCAGTATTGAATCATTGCAAGCAACAAGTCGCAAAAAAGTCAATAAATTTACAATGGAGTGCTTGTGCAGAATTCTTGGCAACTAGTTCGTGAACAGTAACAAATGGGCATCATCAACTTTTGCTTTTGTATCTGTTGTCATGCTGAGCCAAAAGTTAACCTGAGTTATTGCTAAAATCAACTGCAAAAATACATTAATTCTTACAATATCATTTTGTTTTGGAGCGCATATGGAATTGCGCACAGCCAACCAAAGTGTAAATTTGTTTGCGTTTTCCGACGCCTGAAATATTTTGAATGCCTAAAGATGTGCATCGATTGCGCTGAGTACACTCGCTTCACATATTTTTTGACTAGTTGGGTCCAATTCTCAGACTCTAAACGGGATATGGGAAGTGTAACCCGTAAAATCGTCAAACTTTCTTTGGATGATATTCCCAAGCTTTCGACCGTTCGATTTCGGCTGCGGTCTAGCAAAGTCTCCGTTCTCAAGGTCTACTACTTCAACCAATCTTAAAGAAACTGCCCCCAGCCAAGACATTGCAGAGCAACGAATTTGCCAGCCGAGTTGGATTGCTGAAAAACATTCGCATCGTTGCTGGCGGCCTGAAGGGCGGCGTCAGTCTGCCCTCCAGCATGCATCTCCGGCACTACCTCAAATCTTGCACCAATCGACGACAATCCGCCTTTCTCCACCTTCAGAAGCCACGCAAGAAGAGCCTCCCTCAAACACCGGTCCAATCTCTGTCTCTATCTAGGCATAATGACCTTGAATCGCTGAAGGCCATAGTTTCCCTGCCGAAGGCAACTGGTCAGTTGGTTCTCACTCTCCGTTTCGATGACAAGGGCGAGCTGCCGGCGGCCAAATTCCGCCTGCAGCAAGGCAGCCTTTTCGTTCAAAAGGTTCCACCCTCACTGATTCTACTTACAAATCGCCTAATTTCCAAAGTTGCTAAAAGGGTATTGAAAACGAGCAAAATTTTTGAATTAAAATCAAAATAATCGAAATTTTGAATATTCTTAACTTTTCTGGCAAATCCTTCCCAAATGTAGGCGACTAATTTTTGTTTGCAGAGCAGCAGCGCCGGTCACCAACAGGGCCTCCGGAAGGGGATGCAAATCCTGGGCGCGGGGGGCGACGGCGGTTGTCCACTACGCTCCGTCCAGGACGTACAGCGCTACCTCGGCTTCTGCCGCCGCTATCACCACCAGCCCTGTCTCCTTGTCCAGCGCAAAGCCAAAGCCTCTGCCGCAGAGTCGAAGGGAGGCCAGCTGATCCTGGACCCCATGGGTGAGCTCCGGGAACAGGCCCGAGCCTTCCAGGTCAGTGCTTTGTGCTTTGCAAACTTTGAATTGTTGTGAAAATACAGAGTTTTAGAATAAGTGGTATTTTGATTCCAAAATTTTGGTTGATTTTTTTCCTACTCAAAATTAGAACATAGTTTTTGGTTCAGTCGAATCCAAAATGCGGAACAAAATTGTTAGGCTGCCTGGTCGCCAGCAGAGCGCCTGGAGTTCAAGCAGTTTTTTAAGCAGTACGGCAAGGACTTTGCTGCCATAGCCGCCGCACTCGGGAACAAGGTTGGCCCACTGCCTGCTCTCAGGAAGGGATGAGTAGGAGGAATTGATGTGACAGACGGTCAAGCAATGCGTGGAGTACTACTACCAGAGGAACACGATGGCAGATGGGAAGGAGTCAGGCCATCGAAAGTTGCGTCGGTGAACGAGATTGCTCTTTCATTTGCTGTATTTTTGCTTTTTCTTGTGGCCAAATTTGACCCATGACGCTGTGAAACAAGATAAAATGTGAAAGGTGAAAGTCAAAGTCAAAATGTCTTCACACCTAGAGTTTATAAATATTTGATCAAAACAATCCGAAATGTAAAGCTAAATTTTTTAATGGAAGTGAAAAGACGGCGGGAAATAGCGCAGAAAAGACCGGATGTAAAGGTCATTTAAAAAGGAGAATTCCCAGGCTCTCAAATTCATTACACATATTTCTAGTGTCTGTAATCATTGCATAGCCTTTGTTGTTCGCAGTTGTGAGCCCTAAGAAACGCTAGCCTAAAAGCTGTGATAGTTGGGTCCCAGGCCCAGCAGTCCACAAGAATAAATTATCAATCGGTCTATGATAAAACCAATTATAGTCCTCAAACTTAAAAAATTGTCTTATTTATTTCAAACAAGGTATTCTCGGCTGTTGCCAAGATGCGCGGCCTCTGTTCCAAGTAATATTGTCAAGCTACGTGAGAAATTTTACCAATTGCAGATTTATTTATTGTCAATTTCGTCTAAAAACCAGGGAGTTATGGTTTTTCTATTTTGAAACATCAAAATTCTAAGTTTCGGGGGAAAACCCAAAAATTTCGCAAAACCCCACTAAAGGGCCCAAGCCACCATAAAGTCGGACATTCATGCAAAATTTCAGCCAATTTCGTGGAAAAACCAGGGATGTGTGATTTTTTCTGTTTTGAAACATAAAAATTCTAAGATTCGGGGGAAAACACAAAAATTTTGCAAAATCCCAATAAAGGGCCAAAGCCACCATAAAGTCGCACCTTCCTGCAAAATTACGGCCGATATCGTTGAAAAACCAAGGAGTTATGACTTTTTCTATTTTGAAACATCAAAATTTTAAGTTTTGTGGAAAAACCCACAATTTTCGCGAAACCCCAAATAAGGTCCCAAGCCACCACCAAGGCGGACATTCATGCAAAATTTCAGCCAATTTCATTGAAAAACCAGGGAGTTATGATTTTTTGTACTTTGAAACATCAAAAATTTAGGTTTTGGGCGAAAAACGCAAAATTACGCCAAGCGCAAAAAATGGTCCCGAGCCACCACCCAGACGGACTTTCATGCAAAAAATCAGCCAATTTGGGTGAAAAACCGCGGAGTACGAGCGCGACAGGGACATATATTGGGCTGGCGCGAACGGAGCTTTAGCGGAGTGTCAGCGCCCAGCCCCTCTTTTCGACCCAGGTGTATGTTTTGAGGGTTATTGCTAGATCTTAAATTTGATAAGGCGATTGCTCGTCACAGAAGGCTCCAATCGCTCTAATTCTTTCACCATTGGAAAGAGCAACATCGAATTGACTATAGTTTATCTTTTGAGTTTTTCGTAAAACGTTTGATTTTAGGGTGAAAAATGCAAAAAACCATTTGTCCGAACTCCTCCTTCTCCTTCTTCTCCTTCTCCTTCTTCTCCGCATCTATTCAATGGACGATAGTAGGTATTCATTTCTTCCCCCACAACCCTTCCCCGGGTCCTTGGGCCTCATGTATTAACTTTTGTTCATAAGTCTTCAGTTAAGCAGCTATGTATATGCATCCGTGGTGTAGTGGTCTATGCGATTAAACGGCTGGGTGAAACTGAGAGGTTCGAATCCTTTTTAGGCAATCATTTTTATTTCGGAAACTTTAAGTTGAAAAAACAACTGGTACCATCGGCAGGTCAAAATTAGAGCTCTTTTCTCCCAAAAATCGATTGCCCTAAGCATATATCATGAAAATTTCACAAAAATATGTTAGTTTGCCAATAAATTTAAATTGTATTTTTGATTTTCGAATTTTTTCTTTTTGTTATATTTTTTGAATCATTATGTTTTTATTTATATTTTATTTTTTTATCCATTAATATCCTAATATATTTTCGATTCTTTTATGTTTGTTATATTTTTTCAATGAGTTTATTTTTATTTATTTATTTTTCATACACTTAAAAAAAAATTTTATAAATACATTTTATTGGGCTGGCGCGAACGGAGCTTTAGCGGAGTGTCAGCGCCCAGCCCCTCTTTTCGACCCAGGTGTATGTTTTGAGGGTTATTGCTAGATCTTAAATTTGATAAGGCGATTGCTCGTCACAGAAGGCTCCAATCGCTCTAATACTATATTAAAAGTGGAAGAAATAACTGGTACCATCGGCAAGCCAATTGTGGGTCTCTTTTCTCCAAATTTTGTAATTGCCTCGAGCAAAAAGTCAAGGAAATACATCTACTACTAGTGGAATCTGCTGCGTCATCTGTATTTTGTTTTTGGCGCGCATGGAAAGAGACACTGAACTGCGCGCCAAAAACAAAATGCAACTGTCCAAGCAGCAGATTCCACTAGTAGTAGATGTATTTCCTTGACTTTTTGCTCGAGGCAATTACAAAATTTGGAGAAAAGAGACCCACAATTGGCTTGCCGATGGTACCAGTTATATATATATACTAGCAATATTGGTCAGTGGCCGCGCTCCGCGCGGCCACCGTTATAATAAAACAATCAATTAGTAACATGAAAAAGTAATGACACGATCTTAACAGCAAAAATAAAAAAAACATGACTCAATATGAAGTTTATGACCGCATTTCTCAGCCAATATTCCAAACTTTTGATAGTACATGAAACAATAATGAATTTGACATTTGTTCTATCACCCATTCATATCAAGCCTAAAACTAAGCCTCATAATTCGAAAATATCAATTTTTATCTAAAATGTTTAGGAATTCATGCCATTCCATAATGAACCTTTAGGCTATAGTTCTTGGAGCTATTCTAAGCCCTGTCTCGACCTCTAAAAAGAATTACTTAATGCATCATAAACACATCAGGCTCCTGGGTAGGCCAAAAATCGAAAAAACGGCTTCAGTCAATCCATGTTTTTTCACATATTTTAGTAAAAGCTTTGAAAACTAAAAAATGGATTTTAAGCAGAACTGTTGTAGCTTTAATTTAAAAAAAAGTCCGACAGAAAAAGTTAAAAATTGGAGGAGTTATGAAGTTTCAAAGTCAAAAAATGCCCAAAAATGCCAAAAATGCGCACGTTTTAGATTATTTCATATTTTCAACATTAACCATGCACAGCGCGCCCCAAAAAATATTGAATAATATGGCAAGACTGGTTCATAGAGCTATCATATGCCAAGATAACTAAAGAATCCAGGTGGCGCCAAGGCACCCCCCAAAATGGCATCACGCGTATTATATAAGATATATATATGCGGAAAGACGGACGCAAAAATGGGGTAACTGCTTAAGCTGGCCTTGGCCGCCCGCCGCTTCGGGCAGGGCGCCAGAGCTCCTCCGGCCTCCGGGCACGGGTGCTACGGCCCCTACGCTTCGCCTAGCATGCGAAGCATGCTAGGCTACGCTCCGGGGCCTCCGCACCCATGCCCTCCGGCCTCCGGAGCTCTGGCTGCCCTGCCCTCCGCGGCAGGCGGCCTGCGGCCGCGCAAAAAAGCAATGCCATGTCCGAACGAAACATGGAGCTTCAAAGGCGCCAGTCTTTCACCCACACTTCAAATCTTCTTCCACTCCACTCTTCCAGCTGCTCTGCAGCAACTGCCACCACGGCAGCAGGCGGGTGATGCAGCGGATGGAGCGTGGCAAGCGGGACGCACGTCTCGCAGCGGCTATAGATCTTCTGCAACGCCTTTGATCCCATTTCCACACTACTACTATCAATCTGCATGCAAATGCTTCATCTACCATGCATTATCTTAAAACCTGATAAATAGAAAGCGCAAAACGCAATGTTGACTACGAAGTGCCCATTCATCAGTCCGGTCATAACTTTTCTGCCTCCACCATTTGGCTAAAGCGTCACTGCTGCTTTTTGACCTTTTCTGGACTGGCCCAGTAGGTTGGCTGGACTCGTTGCTCTGTTGAGTTAGTTGCTCGGGCATTTCTCTGCGACCAGAATGACAGAAACAGGCCGAGCAAGCTGTACAGTGTGTACCCGAATAGAGTGATGTCATTTCAGGCCATGCCGTCAAATTGCTCGGCTGCGCTTCCTCTAGGTGGGAAGGGACGGGAAAGAGAGCAGAGAATATATCTAGTACCATCGGCAGGCCAACTGTGGGTCTCTTTTCTCCAAAATTTACAATTGACTCGATTAAAAAGTAAAGGATATACATTTTATATCTGGTACCATCGGCAGGCCAAATGTGGGTCTCTTTTCTCCAAAATTTGCAATTGACTCGAGTAAAAAGTAAAGGAAATACATTTTATACTAGTGGAATCTGCTGCTTGGACAGTTGCATTTTGTTTTTGGCGCGCAGATCATTGTCTCTTTCCATGCGCGCCCAAAAACAAAATGCAGATGACGCAGCAGATTCCACTAGTATAAAATGTATTTCCTTTACTTTTTACTCGAGTCAATTGCAAATTTTGGAGAAAAGAGACCCACATTTGGCCTGCCGATGGTACCAGATATTTCTTCCACTTTTAATATAGTATACAATGTATAAATACAAATTTTATAATGTTGGTTATATATTTAGCTAAGATTCTATTAGATAAATAAAAAACAACAACTTTAAAAAAATTTTCAAATCGGAAATTACAATGCAAATCTATGGGCAAACATAAAAATTTTTGAGAAGTTTTCTTAGATTTTGTTTAGGAGAATCGATTTTTGGGAAAACAGAGCTTTACATTAGGCCTTCCGATGATACCAGTTGTTTTCTCAACATTAAAGAGACAAAAATAAAAAAGAATGCTTGACAAGGATTCAAACCTGCCAGGATCATTCATCTGACCAATCGCGTACACCACTACACCACTGGGGCATATGCCACCTTAACCCAACTTCAGATTTATCAATAAATGCCTATATGATAAAGCCCAGTGACCGGGGGCAGGGGGCGGGGGGATAAAATGAATACCTACTATCGTCCATTGAATAGATGCGGAGCAGAAGGAGAAGGAGAAGAAGGAGGAGTTCGGACAAATGGTTTTTGGCATTTTTCATTGTTAAATAAATAGTTTTGGGCAAAAGTCAAAAGATAAACTATAGTCAATTCGATGTTGCTCTTTCCATTGCAAAAAGAATTAAAACGATTGGAGCTTTTTGTGACGAGCAGCAGCCTTATCAAAATTGAGATCTAGCAATAACCCCAAAAACGCACACCTAGGTCGAAAAGAGGGGCTGGGCGCTGACGGTCGCTACGCTCCCTCGCGCCAGCCCAATACTAGTGGAATCTGCTGCGTCATCTGCATTTTGTTTTTGGGCATGCATGGAAAGAGACACTGAACTGCGCACCAAAAACAAAATGCAACTGTCCAAGCAGCAGATTGCACTACTAGAAATTGTATTTTCTTGACTTTTTACTTGAGGCAATTGCAAATAATGGAGCGCTTTTACGATCAACCCACTGTTTCTTTCCTCAAGTTGATTTGCGTAATTGGGGCACCAGTTTTCATGTTCACAGCTACAAGCTGTCAGCTTGATCAAGCTGCGCCTGAAGCAAACGTAGCGAAACTTTGTGCTCGATGCACTGCCTGAAAGATAAAAGCAATCAGACACCACGTTTTTAGCTGCATAAAGTTAAATACCTCACCTAATGATTCTTGAACCTTTGAGAAGAGTCATGAACATGTAATTGGTCGCATATTTACTAAAAGCACAGGTAGGATTTCGATCTATTCGACCGATACAAACTACAATCTGAATGATAGGCAGCATCATCCTAATAAATTTTCCTTATCCTTCCAATGAAAATTACCACTTCTGAAAGCGTTACAATTTAACCAACTAGCAAAAGTAACTGTTGGAGCAAACTGTTATTCAACTGTTGCCCGCTTTTTCAGTGTTGACAAACTGCGGTTCGCAAAAATACCCTGCATTCGTTTTATCGGTTCATTCATCGCCAATCGTTTTCATTGCCAATCGCAGAAGCTCATCGTTCATTAATATAAGAAATAAATGATCGACAACAATCTTATAACGAGAAGCACTAAGTGAGCAAGGACAGGCTGAAGCAGCACACAATCACACGGACAACAAAAGAATAAAACAAATGCTCAATGCCAAAGGAATGTCAGCAGTTCGGATCACAGCGGACGGATGGAGATCAAAGGGAGACCGGAGTTGGCGGGAAGAGCAGGTGCGCCCGTTTCTCTTCAATCACATCATTGCTTCGGAAGGTCGATTGATTCGGCTTAAAGATGAGTCTTCTATTGCCGAAAAAGAAACCAGTGATTCCGGCGATGAAGAAACTGAGCAGCAGCACGATGATGCCGATCATCAGCGTCACGCCCTCCCACACTTGGCTGGGTATCATGAAGACCTGCTTAATTAACGCTCATTTCACCCGCTAAAAATTTAGACCCCATTTCAAATTGACTTTGAGAACCCCAACACCCTAGTCATTTCTGATGTTTTTATCAAGCCTTGATGAAATGCATTGCTCAATTGTGAAGTAATTTTCGACCTCCTTTGCCTTATTATTGCTACAATTCCAGAGCCTACCTCAAGTGTAGGCACTCCCCAGATGGACTCCGTCCAAGTCGAATACTGGCGACTGTCATAGTCTGCAAAAGTAAAAGTTTATGAGCAGAGATCTTTCTAGATTCATAGGGGAGCAAAGGAAACCGCCCAGGTCTGCAGCTGGAGACTGAGCCAGGCGTATGTAGACGGGACTGGCCAGACAATACTCCGGCCCATCCTCTGGCCCCATCGGATCCCGCAGCCACACGTACTGATGGATCTCAAACCTCTACTCACTGCTTTGATGTTTTATCTAGCAAGTATAGTTCAATCAGGCCCATAAATAAAACAATCTTTGGCTGATAGTCTTGTGATAGTCATCTAGTCAACTCTACCGCATCTAGGTCCTGATGACATTGGGGTCGGGTGCGATTGAGGACGTCTCCAAGCCAGTAGCTAAGGCTGCCGTTGACGATGAGACGTATGAGGCTGAAACCGCCACCCACCGGCGTCATGTAGGTCCGATCGTTCACCGCCTTGTTCTCCAGCGGCTCTGCATTGTTCCCTTCTTTCTCTCCCATCGCCTGCCAAGCAAAGTGAGACTGTAGTTGTTGCGGCCGTAGGGCGGGACGGCGTTGGCAAACAGGCTGCAGTTGGCCCAGGACTCCCGCTGAGCGAAGCAGCTGAACAGCTTCTCCACCTGAAGAGAGGAGTTGTGGACCGTCTTTGAGCCAGGAGATTGGAGGGAACCAGTTGGTCGTTGATTGCGATCTGGCCGCTGAGATTGGTGGCATTGAGCCAGTACAGGGCGGCTTCCAACAGGCCTTTGGAAGCGCTCTGTATGCCGGCCACGGCATCCGCAATGTTCTCCAGCCGAGCTCCGGAGTCCAAGAAGCTGTTGTAGTACCTTAGTGATGAGAATGATTAATTGCGGTGAATAAAATTTCCAGATTTTAACGAAAGAAGAAGATGAGGAATTTATAGCAACGCAGTTGTAACCTTGTCACCAAAGAGAATTCATGTACCATCTGCTGTTTGAAGGCGATGCACAGTAAAAATTAATGGCGATTTCTTTGGTTATGCACTAGCCTCCATACCGATTGAACCTAAGCCTTTAGATTACGCTCATAATAAATAAATGAAACATCATAACAATACATTTCCAACCTGCTGTTCTCGTGATTAAGCTTTTGTTGTAATACTGAATGGAGACCAAAAAAATCAAAAGGAATTTTCAAGGAATTCATAGCGCATACATCGCCCTATTTGAAAAGACAAAAGAAATGTGATTATATCTAAAACCTGGAATGATTTGTGCACCAAAAGCCTGAAACATAAGCAAAAAACTAAAATCCAACTTGTTGCTGAACTGCTTCTTGAAATCGGTCAGCAGCAGCCCGGGCAGTTCCGGCAAAGCTCGACGAAAAGACGAGTATGAAGCCGGCGGAAAGACATTCTCCGACCACGCCTCCTCCTGCACATTCTGCCCGCTGCCCCTTCGCAGCGCCCTCAGCATCGCTTCCAGCTCCTCCAAGCACCCACATCCATCCTCTTTCCACGCCATGCAATCCTACTTCTCTCATCAGTTCCATAGATCACCTCCTTCATCGGTGTCAGGAATGGCAACCGGATTCTGACGCAGTGTATTTGGCAGGTGGGCGTGGAGCCCTTCGGAGCTGGCCTGAGCCAATTGGCCAGCCTCCAGGACAAAGCCCAGGCTGTCGTTGCTCAACGGCCAAGGGCGCCATTCATCCTCTACCTTCAAACCACGCCTCTTTTTGACTGCTTCGAAGAATTGTGGTGCCTCGAATTGGAACAGTTTGAGGCGCTGGGTCGACTGGGACAGGGAATCGCCCTGAGCCTAGATCCCAGAGGAAGCGGCTGGAGCCGATGTAGTCCAGCGATTCCTGAAAGGAAGAGGCTTGAGAAATGGGAGGGGATGGGGGAGAAGTAGAAGGACGCCGTTGAAGAAGGCGAATAGGAGGCTGCGATTGGCGGCGCGAGCGGATTGGAAGAGGCTCTGCTTGAAGGCGGCGTTGCCGAGAGCCTCGGCGACGGCGAGGAGGGCTGTTACACCCGCCAGCGAAGACTGGAGGCCGGGCGTCTGCTCCGTGAACATGGAGAAGGAGTCCATCTGCAGCTGAGCTCAGTTGGACTAGGAGGGAGGTGAAAAGGGAGAGAAGAGATAGGAAGGGAGATTGAGAAGTCAGGAAGGGAGGAGAAGGGGTGTGAAGTGAGGAGAAGAGGTCCACCTGCAGCTGTGGAGTGGTGTGGAGCTAAGGTAAGACTTAAAAAGATAGGACATGGGAGGTGAAAAAGGAGTGGCGGCGGAACGTGGGAAGGGAGAGAGGAGTTAGGAAAGGAGGTTGAGAGAAGCCAGGAAAGGAGGAGAAGAGGTGGGAAGGAAGGTGAGGAGTTGTAGAAGGAAGGAAGAGTTGAAGTTGCACCTTGGTGGCTAGTACGAGGACGGATGCGGTTCCGGGATGCTGCAGGGGCAGGGAGGCATTGGTGGGCGGGAAGGTGGCGAAGACGTTGCTGTCCGACATCGGAGCGCAGGTCTTCCAACTCAGCGCCCCTGTCAACCCACTTCACCGTTCAATCGAAGGACCTCTACTTCATGGAACGATGTTTCACTCTTTACAAAAGACATAGGTGTTAGCTGAAACTATAATTCTATGTTCTCGCAATGGATTTACAGATAAGGACCAGTATCGAGGCCATCGAAAAGGCTGTTGCGTCGGATGCAGGTGACGGAGTCCTTGGCGCCGAACATCCAGAACTTCAGCCGAGCCCCACACCTCGGGTAGCCGCTGGCTTCTTCGTTCGCGCCCCAGCACTGCATTCCAAGCTAAGTCTACCAGGTCAACGCATTCACCCCCTCACCTTGCTCTGGATGATGTCAATTTCGCTGGCGTTGTAGAGGAGGAAGACCGGCTTGTCCCAGTCCTTCAGCCACAGCCCCAGTCCCGCCTCATTCCACACGCTGTGGGCTGGACATTTCGGGTAGCCGTCTGCAAGACATTCTCAGCCTATTCACCATCAATTTTTTACCATTTTCAGCCGAAATTTGAAAGCTTTGCTGCTATCAATAAATAAACTTGTCTCGACCTTGCCCGAAGTACAATTGAATGCCATTACAGCCAGGTCAAAAGGCAAGCTGAGACGAAACATCCCCCAACCGAGATGAGCAGCAGGACAGGGCTCGTCGGCGCTGTAGGCTTTGATGTCCGTCATGTTCTGCTCCGCTCCCGTGTAGAGGACGAGGAGGCCATTCACGGTCTGGGCCAGCCGTAGTCTCTCCGCCAACTCTCTGCATCAGTTGTCCCTTGAAAGGGCACGAGAGCTTTGGGTAGGTCAAGTGGCACCCGTTGTCTGAGGCGAGCGTCTCGGCAGTGAGGGCGGCGATGTAGGGGCTGAGACCGGACTTGTCGGCCTCTAAACGTCGCACATCCTCCATCCGAGACACCAGCGTCACCGAGCCCACATTGCCGTAGCGCTCCGCTGAGAAATGGAGGATGGAGGTTATCGATTTTTTTGGAAAAGTGGAATCAGTTAGCCTTGATGGCCTAGTCCCTCCTGTCTATGCCTGAAACCTTTAGGGCACGGTCCAGGTTCAGCCCAAGGCTTTTGGCTATACTTATTTGGCTTTGGCTGGCTAGATTGAGGTGCTTAAAGTCGAAGTTCAATTTGGACGCAAAACCTAAATTCGACTGGCTGGGGAAATAGGGAGAAAAAGTCAAATGAAACGAACACTGGCAGCCAATCTGATGCGTGGCGTTGAAGAGGCGGAAGCACTGGGAGTTGTCCTTCAGCTGAATGTAGATCTTCTCCGAGACTCGCCGACTCTGTCCTGCCAATTCGGCCCATGCACCTTTTACTCAACTCTTCCAAGAAAAATAAAAATTTTGACTCATCAACTCATTTTTAGGCTAAAAACTCCAACTACAACGCCTTGAATCTAAACCGAACCCAATCCCAGCAAGCACCAGAGCAGGCCAATCTTCCAGATCATTTCGCAATTTCTCCCCTTTAGTGGCTCAACAATTGAAGCGCCCTCAGAGTGAGAGCAGTGATGCTTTGGGCCCAGGTTTGCGCGAGGCTCAGGGTGCCTGAATCAGGGCCAGAGCCCCCTGCGCACTGTGGGTGTGGCGGCCATGCCTGCACGCACCGTGGGTGGGTCCAGAGAGGCCTCCACTTGAGGCTCTCTGAACTTAGACAGCAGTCATGTCCTGGCAGCACGTGGACAAACGCTCCCTCAAATGCCTCAAGCGCAAGCTCGGCCCACCCGACTACTATCCTCAGAAGACGGACCAGAAGGAGGTACTTTGACTTCATTTGAACGAGTGCCAAGACTTTGTAAAAACCTTCAACTGTCACTTTTGAGGATGAATTGACGCTGGAGCGAGTGAAAGATGGCTATCGGAATTGGACCCTGAGGGATCAGGATGCAGAGTACCCGTCGGCATTGTTCGACAGCAAAGGCAGCACCGCAAAACACCCTCGCCTGGACTCGCCTAAAGAACTGGATGACTGCATCAACAAGGTTGATTGGCTGAAGATTGCTGGGCACGAGAGAAGAGGGGTTGAGTTTTATAGGTGATGCTCTCCTATGCGTCTATCATCCAGAAGAAGCAGGAGCTGAGCATCATCGCGGACAGAGATCGGAAGAAACCCCTCCAGCACCGACTCGGCAACCTTTGGCATGTGAGCATTTTCTGACTAATGAGGGGCAAATTGACAAAGAAATCATACTTTCTACTATCTTTGCTGTAAGTAGGCTGGTGAGCTCTTCATTTTCGCTCAGATGAAATTAAGGGCTTCTGATAAAAAGCTGTCTATCAGGCATCAACCAAGCCGAGCGAGAAAGACAAGTGGTTTCGGGACCTGGCCGGGAGCAAGACGCTGAGTCAGCTGGCCAAACGGGTTGGCGTCTTTGACTGGGCCGATGAAAGGGAAGGCAGAGGGGAGCTTTGATTGCCAGTTCCCGATCTTCAAGAACAAGGACGAGATCCTGGCCAACCTGGCGGACTTCAACATCAGCATGAACCGGGCCGCCTGGTTCATCAAGATGACCGCCATCTCCTACGCTCAGAACTCCGCCGGTCAGGCTCAGCGACGCAAAGCTCAGCCTGAGCCCCCCGCCGGTTTCAGCTCTTCTCATTACTGACCGCGATCATTCCTGCCCTTGGGTTAGACACACAAATCTGAACAAAGAATTGCAAAGAAGCACAGGAGCAAGAGGACCTAGAATAAATATTGCTGAAGCTTATTGGCTCCTCCTGCTTCTGTGCTTCCAGCTCTTCTCTACTGGCACTGATGCTTTCTATTTCTCAGCTTCCTGCTCCCAGGCAATCGGCAGGTGAGATTGCATGGGAGCAGGGAGCAGAGAAATAGGAAAGAAAAGTGAAGTGATGTTTGAGAGTGGACGCGGATGATCCAAGCGCACCTGGGCGGGCTGCTGGGGAAACTGGCGGAGACGCAGGAGACTGGGCCACCCACTGGGCCTGCAGAGCCGCAACCTGCAGCCAGCAGTCCAGCACTGGCCCACTGGAACTACCTCAGTCGACTCGCCAAATACCTTTTCGAGGTGCCGCCTTTAGACCTACCAGCCTTGCTAATCTTTCACTCGCTCCATATCAAACTAAAATAATGGATTAAAGTAATTTTTGATGATTCATGAAGTATAAAGAGTGAGATTACTATGTTGCCAATAGTTCTTGAAGGGATGCTGTCAGAAAAATGGTGACGCGAATTGTCATTCAGAAGGAATAGTGAATTTTTTTCCATCTGTGTGATGATGTTTCAATGTGTAAATTTGAAAAAACTCTCACGCATTCAGATCAATTTTAGGTCCAGAAGATGTTTTGATGCATACCTACAAAATGCAATTGAGGCAGTATAATGTGCCCGAATTTGAGGAGGGTTTGCTGGAGCGTCAGGAGTTCCTGACCTGGATGCTGGACACGTTCCTGGAGAAGGCCTTCCACCCCGAGAAGGCCTCCTCGTCCATCCTGAAGCTCTTCCTCCACTTCCTGCTTCAGTTCACTGGGGAGCTCTGCCAGTCCGAGATGCTCGCCCGCCGGCTCGCCTTCCTCGCCTCCCGCAAGCTCTCCTCCCTCACCGGCGACGCCAACGGCTCCCTCAAGGAGAAGCTCCGCTGCCCACATCATCGACACATTGTTGGCATTCAATTGAATTGGCAGATGGCAAAAACTTCTTTTCCGAAAATTTGATCCTCATCAGAAATTTCAGGTTCTCGTCAGAATTTATCCTCTTCTTTGCCACTGACGCTGGAAATGTGAGCGCAATTGAGAGATGGACTGCAGGTGCTGCCACTGTCGACAATGCTGCAGGCCATCATGCTGGACTGCCCCACAGCCCTCGTCTGGAACTTCCTCGCCGAGCGAAGCAGCAACTCCTCCGTTTGCTAATCCTTTATCAAGCTCACTTAACTCAGATAAAATCAGAGCAGAACTCTGTTCAATAGATGAGGTCTTAGAAACATAAGATGAACAATGTATTTTTGGAAGTACAACAGAACTATAGGGCATTAGTAGCCGGGCAAGTCTTATTGAAGTTCTTTAAGCAAGGGACTTTGAGTCACCAGTTTGGCGATGTATTGTAGCAAAATTGTTTATTTGTGAACCTTATTGGCGTTAGAAACATAAGGCAAGCGAGTATGCACAGGGTGTCTCCTGGAGCGGCGGGGCGGAGGCGAAGCACGCCTGGCATGCGGGCAGTCCCTTGGACGCCCTGCCCTGCGCCCCCAATCAGCTGCCCCTCCCCGACGGCGACCCCGCCACCTCCAAGCGCATCCAGCGAGTGCTCGACATTGCCACCCAAGAGGTCCCACTCAAATTTTCTTCACCTGGCACTGGCCTTAAATTTGATGCAAAAGTAGACCAGTCGAATTCCGTGGATGCATCGTCAACATTTCATAAATACGGCGGGAGTGAAAATGCAACTTTTCAAAATGTTTCATGATGATTAAAGCTTTTCAAAAACTTGCGGCTTCGATTGATTTCGTCAACAAATAATTCCATCAAATTGAGCAAAGGATAGAGTTTCAGGTGATTGAACGAAGTCAGCGGGTGGACGACCGCTGGTCCAGCTCCAAAAGCCAGCAGAGTGGGCTCTGTAAGCCCTTCACTCCTAGATGGGCTTCCAAGCATTCACAAAGAGGCTCTTTGAGGCTCCAAAGTGGAGGAGATGGTGCGGATACTGGGCGAGCTGGACAAGGGGCGAGTGGAGGAGGAGGGCGCAGCGGAGGCTCTCTATCAGGCCATCTTCGCCGCCGCCCCGCGATCTACTGCCAAGGAGGGAGACGGTTCTTGTTCCTCCTGAGGCTCCAAAGTGAAGGAGATGGTGCGGATCCTGGGCGAGCTGGACAAGGGGCGAGTGGAGGAGGAGGGCGCAGCGGAGGCTCTCTATCAGGCCATCTTCGCCGCCGCCCCGCCATCTACTGCCAAGGAGGGAGACGGTTCTCCATTCCTTGTTCTATTTCTACCGGACAGCTTGATGTTTCATGCAGTAGACTTATGTGTTCGCTTGTTGATGGTGTGTAATTAGAAGTTTCCATCAACGATTGATTAACGTTGTATACCAGCTAATTTAACGTTTTGAACTTGACTGATTTCATTTTGTGACATTTGGTCGATGAAATGGAAAAGTAAAGGGAAGGGTTGTCAATTGCAGGCTGCGTGGAGCCGTGGGTGGTGAAACTGCTGTGTCACTGGGCGGTCAGCTCGCAGAGGGAAGGCACGCATCGAGCTCTTCTCGTCGTCAACCTGCTTCAGCTACGTCTAGCGGTTCTTAAAAGCTCTTCGGAGACCAGCTTTCTATTTTTGGCTTGACTGCAGGAATTGGAGCGGTCAGGAGAGCTGGGCAACAAGTCCTTCCCACTCCAGGATGTCCTCCAGGAATTCCTCGACACTGAAGCACCAATCATCACTGGTCAGCCTACTTTATGCTGCCTTTCACTCACTCAATTATGCGGAGCGCAAGTTTTGGCATGCACTCTTTTGCATTCGTCCTTTGGTGCGACAAACTTTTACAATTTGCAATAAATTTTGCGAAATTCTAACCATACGCCTTCTCAATTCAGCTGGTCAAAAGCCGAAGAATTGAGGCGGCGAAGAGGAGCCGCGGCAGGCGGCTGAGCTGGAGAACCTGCTCCGTCTCTACTCCGAGCTGCTGCGCGACCAACTCTTCTCCCACAACCGATGGGTCACCACACTCATTGCTCGGTCCTGCCGCTGCCTTCCCCCCAATTGGACTCATTTTGGCCCCCTGTCCAGAGGGGACGTGAGCTCCAGCACTCAGGGCATCTTCCCCGAGACGCCGGCCATCAAAGCTGAGCTGCCCCAGCCCGCCAGCCTCAAGCCGTCCATGCCTGAGGTTTGGCTGCCTCGTTTCTAGATTATTGAATATTTTTTTCGGGAACTCAGTTTTTGACCGCGGAGCGCGGAGCGGCCCGAAGGGCCGCTCCGCGGTCTATAGAGGTTACTCAACTTTTGTCCTCATATATATATATATGTATATATGTATGTATGTATTTCTGGAAATGCTGTCCACGGGCGAATTCTCAACGGATTGGGACAAACTTTTTTTTTCTTGAAAGGTAATGCAATTTTAGGAAGATCTGGAGGGGTGGAACCGGTTTACGAGCATTTAAAACATTACTTATTTGGGTAGAAAGGCTTGAAAATTGCAATATACAGTTTTTGCGCTGTATCTCCTGTAATCTTGAGAATTGCACAGAAGACTTGAGTTTTTTTGTTCACAAGTCATATATAGCAATTCCAAATCTGTGCTTACTTTTGAAAATGGTTGAGAAACCACAGACTTACCCTCTTGAGTGACAAACTTTCACGCATGGCAATGGCATCAATAGTCAGTAACAGCTGAACGGCTCAGAATTGCACAGAGGACTTGAGTTTTTTTGTTCACAAGTCATATATAGCGATTCCAAATCTGTGCTTACTTTCGAAAATGGTTGAGAAACCACAGACTTACCCTCTTGAGTGACAAACTTTCATGCATGGCAATGGCATCAATAATAAGTAACAGCTGAACGGCTCAGAATTGAACAGAAGACTTGAGTTTTTTTGTTCACAAGTCATATATAGCGATTCCAAATCTGTGCTTACTTTTGAAAATGGTTGAGAAACCACAGACTTACCCTCTTGAGTGACAAAATTCCATGCATTCATATTGTGTTCAAAATTCAAAATTCGAAATTTCATATAAAGGATGCGCTCCGCGGTCACCTATTGCGCTTTGCGCCATATACTTGTTATCTGAGAATGAAGGTTTAGCCTAATGGCATTTTCCAGACGGGTGATTGATAATCACGACAGAAAGTCATTTAATAATTATTGAATTTTTCGACTGTATTTGGTAAATGAAGTCCAACAAAATATAGATACAGTAAGCTGGCTGAGTGAGGCAGAGCAGGAAATATAATTTCAACTGGGCAGAATTTGCAAAATTTCAAAATTATGCATCTCAATTTGGCCAGGACTGGGCCTTCTCTCCGGACCCGGCCAGCAGCAGCACCGGGGATCCCAGTAAGGTGGACCTCAGTCGCTCCCTGGCCCTATTAGAGGTTTTTTCCATTTTGTCCCATGGAGCAATATCTGATGAATATTTGGCCTGCAGAACGAAAGCGTGGACTCGCCCAACATCCCAGCACCAGCCAAGCCTGCCCAGGCCTCGCTGGCTCCGCACACGGCCTCTTTCAGCCGCCATCTACAGTTCCTTCTCCACTTCCCCGTGCCTCAGGTGCCTAGAATTCCTTTTGTTATTTCCTTTCGCACCAAGCCTTTTCAATATGCTCAGCCTGACTGAGGCAGATGCTAACTGGCAGAATAGCCGCTAGCATCTGCTGCGGTACGCATTCTTGAACAATGCGAAATGTTGGCCAAAGAATTGGTTCAACCTCAAAACCGAAACCGAAATTCAAACCACTGATGAAAGTTTGGATGTTCCTCTTCATAATTTCCATCATTTGGCCAGCAACTGCAGGACGAGGCTTTCCGGCACGAGTGCAACCAGCGCGCCACGCTCGTCTACGGCTTCGGCGGCGGCCGCGAGGCACACCGGAACGGCCTCCGCAAGCTGGACAAGGAGCTGGCTCGCCTTTGGGGCAAGAAGGTTCTCCCATCAGCGGCTGCAGCTGGAATGAGTGGTGAAGAGAATGCTGGTTGAGGTGGCAGTGAAGGTGGCGGAGGGAGTGCGAGAGTTTCGCCCAAGACTCGACATCCCCCCGGCAGCCATCGCTGGTCTTTCGGCGCGTTTTCGGTGAGCTGTTTTAGCACTCAGCTGTCGCATGTTTCGCCTGGTGCTTAGATTATGCCTGGTTCTTGGTTAATGGAAAGGTTTTTCTAGTGGTCATGAGACAAGTCATAAGCCAGAGTAGGATAATTAATTACTGTGCTAGCAAAATCCAGGGTTCGTGTAAGTTACATAACATAACGTTCTATTACATAACATAACTTAGTGCACTACATAACATAACTTAGTGCACTACATAACATAACTTAGTAAAATTTGTTGCATACCTGACTCGAGATTGTCTACCACATAACAGTACTTAGTCAAAAAATTCAGTTAAGTTATGTAGAAGACATATTTGAATTTTTTACTCAAAACGATGATTTTGCATGGAATTATTGCAATTTCTGCTCTAAATGTTGCTGTTACATCCTCATATTGTGTCCTGGCACCAATTTTCCATGAATAATAATAGTATTTTTAATTTAACATAATAGAAAAATATGAAATTTTTAGTGCTAAGGGCAAAGGAGGCATATTTGCATGGCTGTACCCCATGCATTTTGGTTTCCATTGATTTGTGCATTTTTTCATTTGCAAACTGAATTCTGGTATCAGTTTTGCACTAAAAGTACATTATGTTGTTTAAGCCTATTAAGTTATGTTATGTTCTGCACTATATAGAGTTATGTTATGTGGAGGAAATGAACCATCCCGTAAATGAACCGTCCAGCAGGGAGATGTGCAGGCAAAAGGTGTAAAGGTTGCATGCGCATCAAAGCAAGGCGCGGGATTGGCTGGCGCTATCGCCCGCCCATATTCCCCCTCCAGTCTAGACTCTCCCCCACTCCTCTACTTCCCAACTATAAATGCTCCTATTCTTTTTCCCTCCCTTATGGCCCTTTTCAGTTTTTGACTGCTGCATGTGTTTGTGAGAGTGATTGTGCATGCGTGAGTGAGTGGTTGCAGAGGCGGAAGGTTTAAGTAGGAGTGGAGTGGTGATGGGGAGGAGGTTTTGTGATGTGACGGATAGCGAGGCAGAATCTTCAGCGGCCGAGATGAGTGAGCATGAAGAGGAGGGCTCTGGGGTGCCCCCACCAGAGGCTCCATCAAGCCTAAAACTAAGCACTACTAAGCCTAAAACTAAGCCTGAGCCTAAACAGCCTGTTACATAGCTCAGTAGACTGCATAACTAAGCCCAGTCATAGGCCACACCAAGCATATGCCTTGGATTAGTCATATGCCAGAAGCTTACACTAAGCCTAAACTAAGTCAAACACGAAATATAAGCCTACCACAAAAAGGCTAGCCTAAAAGTTAGCCTATGTCAAAACATAATCCTACACTAACAACTGAGTCTGCACCAGTTACTAAGCCTAAAACTAAGCATATGCCTATGCCTAAACATGTTTAAGTTGGGAATCGAGCTACTTATCCCCATCCCATGATCATGTGTTACACATAACAGTACTGATGCAGTACATAACATAACGTAATTGGGCATGACCAGATGACTACGCCTGAGCCTAAACAGCCTGTTACATAGCTCAGTAGACTGCATAACTAAGCCCAGTCATAGGCCACACAAAGCATATGCCTTGGATTAGTCATATGCCAGAAGCTTACACTAAGCCTAAACTAAGTCAAACACAAAATATAAGCCTACCACAAAAAGGCTAGCCTAAAAGTTAGCCTATGTCAAAACATAATCCTACACTAACAACTGAGTCTGCACCAGTTACTAAGCCTAAAACTAAGCATATGCCTATGCCTAAACATGTTTAAGTTGGGAATCGAGCTACTTATCCCCATCCCATGATCATGTGTTACACATAACAGTACTGATGCAGTACATAACATAACGTAATTGGGCATGACCAGATGACTACGCCTGAGCCTAAACAGCCTGTTACATAGCTCAGTAGACTGCATAACTAAGCCCAGTCATAGGCCACACAAAGCATATGCCTTGGATTAGTCATATGCCAGAAGCTTACACTAAGCCTAAACTAAGTCAAACACGAAATATAAGCCTACCACAAAAAGGCTAGCCTAAAAGTTAGCCTATGTCAAAACATAATCCTACACTAACAACTGAGTCTGCACCAGTTACTAAGCCTAAAACTAAGCATATGCCTATGCCTAAACATGTTTAAGTTGGGAATCGAGCTACTTATCCCCATCCCATGATCATGTGTTACACATAACAGTACTGATGCAGTACATAACATAACGTAATTGGGCATGACCAGATGACTACGCCTGAGCCTAAACAGCCTGTTACATAGCTCAGTAGACTGCATAACTAAGCCCAGTCATAGGCCACACAAAGCATATGCCTTGAATTAGTCATATGCCAGAAGCTTACACTAAGCCTAAACTAAGTCAAACACGAAATATAAGCCTACCACAAAAAGGCTAGCCTAAAAGTTAGCCTATGTCAAAACATAATCCTACACTAACAACTGAGTCTGCACCAGTTACTAAGCCTAAAACTAAGCATATGCCTATGCCTAAACATGTTTAAGTTGGGAATCGAGCTACTTATCCCCATCCCATGATCATGTGTTACACATAACAGTACTGATGATTTAAATTACCTAACGTAATTGGGCATGACCAGATGACTACGCCTGAGCCTAAACAGCCTGTTACATAGCTCAGTAGACTGCATAACTAAGCCCAGTCATAGGCCACACAAAGCATATGCCTTGGATTAGTCATATGCCAGAAGCTTACACTAAGCCTAAACTAAGTCAAACACGAAATATAAGCCTACCACAAAAAGGCTAGCCTAAAAGTTAGCCTATGTCAAAACATAATCCTACACTAACAACTGAGTCTGCACCAGTTACTAAGCCTAAAACTAAGCATATGCCTATGCCTAAACATGTTTAAGTTGGGAATCGAGCTACTTATCCCCATCCCATGATCATGTGTTACACATAACAGTACTGATGCAGTACATAACATAACGTAATTGGGCATGACCAGATGACTACGCCTGAGCCTAAACAGCCTGTTACATAGCTCAGTAGACTGCATAACTAAGCCCAGTCATAGGCCACACAAAGCATATGCCTTGGATTAGTCATATGCCAGAAGCTTACACTAAGCCTAAACTAAGTCAAACACGAAATATAAGCCTACCACAAAAAGGCTAGCCTAAAAGTTAGCCTATGTCAAAACATAATCCTACACTAACAACTGAGTCTGCACCAGTTACTAAGCCTAAAACTAAGCATATGCCTATGCCTAAACATGTTTAAGTTGGGAATCGAGCTACTTATCCCCATCCCATGATCATGTGTTACACATAACAGTACTGATGCAGTACATAACATAACGTAATTGGGCATGACCAGATGACTACGCCTGAGCCTAAACAGCCTGTTACATAGCTCAGTAGACTGCATAACTAAGCCCAGTCATAGGCCACACAAAGCATATGCCTTGGATTTGTCATATGCCAGAAGCTTACACTAAGCCTAAACTAAGTCAAACACGAAATATAAGCCTACCACAAAAAGGCTAGCCTAAAAGTTAGCCTATGTCAAAACATAATCCTACACTAACAACTGAGTCTGCACCAGTTACTAAGCCTAAAACTAAGCATATGCCTATGCCTAAACATGTTTAAGTTGGGAATCGAGCTACTTATCCCCATCCCATGATCATGTGTTACACATAACAGTACTGATGCAGTACATAACATAACGTAATTGGGCATGACCAGATGACTACGCCTGAGCCTAAACAGCCTGTTACATAGCTCAGTAGACTGCATAACTAAGCCCAGTCATAGGCCACACAAAGCATATGCCTTGGATTAGTCATATGCCAGAAGCTTACACTAAGCCTAAACTAAGTCAAACACGAAATATAAGCCTACCACAAAAAGGCTAGCCTAAAAGTTAGCCTATGTCAAAACATAATCCTACACTAACAACTGAGTCTGCACCAGTTACTAAGCCTAAAACTAAGCATATGCCTATGCCTAAACATGTTTAAGTTGGGAATCGAGCTACTTATCCCCATCCCATGATCATGTGTTTCACATAACAGTACTGATGCAGTACATAACATAACGTAATTGGGCATGACCAGATGACTACGCCTGAGCCTAAACAGCCTGTTACATAGCTCAGTAGACTGCATAACTAAGCCCAGTCATAGGCCACACAAAGCATATGCCTTGGATTAGTCATATGCCAGAAGCTTACACTAAGCCTAAACTAAGTCAAACACGAAATATAAGCCTACCACAAAAAGGCTAGCCTAAAAGTTAGCCTATGTCAAAACATAATCCTACACTAACAACTGAGTCTGCACCAGTTACTAAGCCTAAAACTAAGCATATGCCTATGCCTAAACATGTTTAAGTTGGGAATCGAGCTACTTATCCCCATCCCATGATCATGTGTTTCACATAACAGTACTTTATAAATGTCTTTTACATAACATATCTTACTAAAAAAAAACGTCACCTATTCTGAGGCTCAAAATTGCCGTAACATCATCCAAAGATCACTAGATTCAAGAAAAACTATTGTTAGAACACTCTGGGGTACTGATTATAGCAAAAATAGAAAAATTTCTTTTACATAACATAACTGAGTGACTGCGTTATGCGTTATGTTATGTAGTAGAAAATTGGCCTACTAAGTTATGTTATGTAGTGGACTCCGTTATGTTCTGTATTAGAAATGCAGTATTCAGTTATGTTATGTAACTTAAATTAACCCCAAAATCCAGAAAGTACTACTTAGTTGTTAGAAGTACTTGTTAGAAGTTAGAAGACTTAGAAAGTACTTGTTTAGATCCATAATGTTTCATGCAGTGGTAGCACAAATTAGCAAAGCAGATCCAAGTTGATCCAAGCCTTCTTGAATTTTAATTTGAGCTTCAAAGCAGAGAACTAAAAAAAGGTGGTCATTGTAGGGAGCTCTCCTACTACGACCAGGAGGTGGTGGGCGGCTGGGCCATTGCTGGCTGGCTGGAGCGTCTGGGCGATTGGGAGCGCGGCGACAGGGAAAGCCTCCCCTCCCCAGCCTCCCTGGACATCCTCTTCTCCCTCCTCCACTCCACCGCCAACGCCGCCGCCATCCTCGACCTGGCCGATGAGGTTCTGTCCGTCTTTCTTCTCTTCTACTCAATCGGGCCCTGTTTGCTTTCCACTTGTAAGTAGAGGCTGAAGGCATATTTAAGAGGCGTTTTTTGAGAGGGGCACGAGTGGGAGACCCATGGATTTTTTGACCCCCTGTTTTTATGACAGGAATGAAAAGATACATAACTAATAAGTAAAATTCATCAATATACTTGGGGTTGAAACTCAATATCCAGGTCAGGACAGCTCTGCCAACTTAGATGTTGCAAAATTTGAGTTTTTGGTGTTTTTTATAGTAAAACTCAAATTTCAGACTCATTTTTTTCTCAAAAGTAGGCAAATTGGGCATGGATCTATTCGTCTACATTAGCTGCACACTCCCATGCCAATAGTTTTAGATTTTCTACCAAAAATTTTCATATTTTGTCCAAAAACCTAATCAATGCCATAAAATGAAAAATTGAGATTTCCCAAAAACATCAATTTTCCCCAAAATTTTTGGTCAAATGGTGCGAATTAAACTTCGCCATCGTATTTCTCGTGAAATTTTAGTCCAGAAACTGCTTTTAGAATTGCCACTTAGGTATGAGCCAAAAGAGATAATAGCCCAAACATGACGAGCACCAAAAATATGCCCTATGTTATAACATAGGGCAATTTAGCAGATGTAAAATTTTGCTGCTAAAAAACTTTCTGCTCTTCAGCAAAACAGTATTGCTCAATTTCCTTTTGTGAGCTTATCACCCAAAGCCTTATGCAGGTATTTAACCAAAAAAATGGCTGGGTTTTAGTTTATATACATGAAAAATTATGCGAAGTGTGCGAACAGGTAAAGGATTTGCCCTATGCTATAACATGGGACAAAAGTGACCAAAAAAATTTTCACCTTAAATTTTGTTTCCAATGGCCTAAATCGATGCTCTGGCCTCAAATACACCTGAAAATATCATTTCTATTCCCAATTTCAAAATATTTTGGAATTAATTACTTCAACGTTTTTTGCTCAAAATGGTCACAAATGTGCAAAATTACCAAGTGATCAGATTCCAAAATATTTTGAAATTGGGAATAGAAATGATATTTTCAGGTGTATTTGAGGCCAGAGCATCAATTTAGGCCATTGGAAACAAAATTTAAGGTGAAAATTTTTTTGGTCACTTTTGTCCCATGTTATAGCATAGGGCAAATCCTTTACCTGTTCGCACACTTCGCATAATTTTTCATGTATATAAACTAAAACCCAGCCATTTTTTTGGTTAAATACCTGCATAAGGCTTTGGGTGATAAGCTCACAAAAGGAAATTGAGCAATACTGTTTTGCTGAAGAGCAGAAAGTTTTTTAGCAGCAAAATTTTACATCTGCTAAATTGCCCTATGTTATAACATAGGGCATATTTTTGGTGCTCGTCATGTTTGGGCTATTATCTCTTTTGGCTCATACCTAAGTGGCAATTCTAAAAGCAGTTTCTGGACTAAAATTTCACGAGAAATACGATGGCGAAGTTTAATTCGCACCATTCGACCAAAAATTTTGGGGAAAATTGATGTTTTTGGGAAATCTCAATTTTTCATTTTATGGCATTGATTAGGTTTTTGGACAAAATATGAAATTTTTTGGTAGAAAATCTAAAAACTATTGGCATGGGAGTGTGCAGCTAATGTAGACGAATAGATCCATGCCCAATTTGCCTACTTTTGAGAAAAAAATGAGTCTGAAATTTGAGTTTTACTATAAAAAACACCAAAAACTCAAATTTTGCAACATCTAAGTTGGCAGAGCTGTCCTGACCTGGATATTGAGTTTCAACCTTAAGTATATTGATGAATTTTACTTCTTACATATTATACTTTTTATTTCCATCATAAAAAAGGGGGGTCAAAAAATCCATGGGTCTCGGCCTTTGGGTCATTCGTGCTCTTCTCACAAAATGCCTCTTAAGTAGGAGGCTGCATTAGTGAGCCATTTCATCCTCTCTGCTCAGGCTCCAGCCAAGATGGATAGGGAAACTGGATTAACTTTCTGGCCATCCATCCTCTATCGAATCAAAGACAATCATACCAATCATCATGGTGATTATAATTTCTCTCTGGTCATCTCTATGATTTCTCATGGATGGAAGGTGTCGGAGGCCCTGGGGCGACTGGAGGAGCGGATCAGGGAGAGGGCACCGTCGTTGGCTGGCCAGTACACGGGGCGACTGGGCCTGGTCATCGTCTGCTACCTGAGGGCGCACTACGCCTACGCCTTGCTCTGTCGTGATCAGCTGCAGGCCATCGCCGGCCGCCTCGTCAAACTGGTTCCTTTTCCTCCTTGCCTTTTTCACTTTTACATGATTTGGTTGGCATATTTTTGTTGAAAAGGAGTTGTTTGGATGGGATGATGATTTATTTTCTATAATTCAAAATTTTGCACTATTCATACATTAAAAATTGTAACCTGTTCAGTTTACATTCGGAACATTCGGCTTTGGGCTGGGTATGTGAGGCTAAATGATGATTGCAAACATGAGCTGCATGCAGGTGGGTCGAGCGGGAAAGGCGGCAGGTCCGCCGGGCAACAGCTGGCAGCGGGCTGTGAGCGTTTTCCTGCTGGACCTGGCCAGGTCCTGTCCACAGGGCCAACCTGGTCTTCTGGAAGCCCTCGCTGCCACCCTCGCTCTGCCGCCTGAACTAGGTTGGGAATGGTTCTATTATTGAGAACCTTGAAGGAATTGTCCGACCAATGCTCTAGCGGCTTCCATGCAGTTGATTAAACATCAGATTTAGAGGCAACTCAGAGATCTACAATTGATCAAAGGACAGCAGCCAAGGCGCATTGTTCTGTTGACGAAACATCAAGATTGTCTCTCAAACCTCGCCTTCACAAATAGCAACTGGAACTGATGCGTTTGCAGAGAAGGTGACAAGCGTGGTGCTACCGGGCAAGTGTCAGGCGGTGACGGAGCGTCAGTTGCGCTGGCGCGAGGATCGCTTCAAGGCCGTCTTCGCCAACCCAAAGTCCGCTCTAGGCTCAGAGAGCTGGATGGGAAATATGATTGACAATAGGCCGGGTATGCTGAGCCAGACTGAGCTGGAGGAGCTGCGCGGTAGCGACGAGGCTCGATATTCCTTCATCCTCAACGCCCTGTCAGTCATCGTTACCACCGGTAGGGCTTTTGGCTTCATCCCTGCTGTCTGAAGAGCGTTGGCAATGAAAAGGATTCATGTGCGGAGATAGCTCGTATCTCCGCATATCATAAATCTACAGCAACTAGCTAGATTCCTGTAACCGGCGAAAGCCAAAAAAAGTTCAAGTCCAGCTGATATCAGATATGTTTCCGCAATATTTGTCTTTTTGCAAAGTTAAACCAAAAACTGATAGCAAGTTGGAAGGATTCAAACTAAGATCGGGCGTACAATGATGTTTGTACGCAGAGTTAGTTGCTCAATTTCTTGCCTCTACAAAGTTAGTCATTCAATTTTTGACCTCAGCACTAAATGTAGTCATAATTCGCAGGCCATTCGGAGGAGGGCAAAGAGCGTTTGTGGGACCTTTCTAGCTTCCTGGCAGATGTGACCACTCTCGTTCCTGAGCTGGCACCCGACTGGCTTGGTTCCCCTTTCTTTTTACTCCCACCGCAATCACAGCAATTCATGACATGACTGCAAGAAGGTACTTGTTTCAGGAGCCTTCACAACTCTCTGCCTGAACACCTCTGTGCTCCCGAACGGAGGGGAGGGACGCGCCTTTGCCCAGATCCTGCCCACCATCAACATCACCGATGCTAAAGCTGTAATGGCTTTGCTTATGTCGAACATAGTTTGATCTGTAGCTTCCACTAGTACTTAGAGTTAAAGTTGCTAGGCTTTTTACCGCCAAAGGGTTTTTAATTCGGGAGTAAAAGAAAAGCTGTAGGTGATGCAACCGCTGGGCACGCTGCTGACAACTCTAGTGACGAGGAACTGCCTGCACCCCGAGAACGCTCTGGCCATACCCACCCAGGTTGTCATGGACAAACAGCTCTCCATTGATGCTAGTGACAAAAGATTGTACAGGCATTTGTGTCCTACATCAAGCAGCACCAGGACCCCAAGCACCCCAACCACGCCCGCAGCGAAGCCGGCCTTCACTTCACTCTCTTCCTCATCAAAAACCTTCTCTCACTCGAGGTATTTCAGCAAAAGCAACAGGAACCGAAGGCATCAGCTTATTACTGATAGACTTGCTAAATAATCATGACATTGAAACATCAGCAGATCTGGCGCTTAAGGCTTTGAAGCTTTTGGTTGGCACAGGAGGAGGAGAGCGGGGAAGGCGGGGAGGAGATGGGCGGACTGTTGCGCTACGAAGGGGAGCGCTTCCTGCTCAGCTCCACCCACCGAGCCATGCACTCCGCCGCCATCCTCACCTTCCTCATGGCCAGCATTCTTGCCTGTACTCCTTTCATGCCTCCTATGAGGAGGAGAGCGGGGAAGGCGGGGAGGAGATGGGCGGACTGTTGCGCTACGAAGGGGAGCGCTTCCTGCTCAGCTCCACCCACCGAGCCATGCACTCCGCCGCCATCCTCACCTTCCTCATGGCCAGCATTCTTGCCTGTACTCCTTTCATGCCTCCTATGAGGAGGAGAGCGGGGAAGGCGGGGAGGAGATGGGCGGACTGTTGCGCTACGAAGGGGAGCGCTTCCTGCTCAGCTCCACCCACCGAGCCATGCACTCCGCCGCCATCCTCACCTTCCTCATGGCCAGCATTCTTGCCTGTACTCCTTTCATGCCTCCTATGAGGAGGAGAGCGGGGAAGGCGGGGAGGAGATGGGCGGACTGTTGCGCTACGAAGAGGAGCGCTTCCTGCTCAGCTCCACCCACCGAGCCATGCACTCCGCCGCCATCCTCACCTTCCTCATGGCCAGCATTCTTGCCTGTACTCCTTTCATGCCTCCTATGAGGAGGAGAGCGGGGAAGGCGGGGAGGAGATGGGCGGACTGTTGCGCTACGAAGGGGAGCGCTTCCTGCTCAGCTCCACCCACCGAGCCATGCACTCCGCCGCCATCCTCACCTTCCTCATGGCCAGCATTCTTGCCTGTACTCCTTTCATGCCTCCTATGAGGAGGAGAGCGGGGAAGGCGGGGAGGAGATGGGCGGACTGTTGCGCTACGAAGGGGAGCGCTTCCTGCTCAGCTCCACCCACCGAGCCATGCACTCCGCCGCCATCCTCACCTTCCTCATGGCCAGCATTCTTGCCTGTACTCCTTTCATGCCTCCTATGAGGAGGAGAGCGGGGAAGGTGGGGAGGAGATGGGCGGACTGTTGCGCTACGAAGGGGAGCGCTTCCTGCTCAGCTCCACCCACCGAGCCATGCACTCTGCCGCCATCCTCACCTTCCTCATGGCCAGCATTCTTGCCTGTACTCCTTTCATGCCTCCTATGAGGAGGAGAGCGGGGAAGGCGGGGAGGAGATGGGCGGACTGTTGCGCTACGAAGGGGAGCGCTTCCTGCTCAGCTCCACCCACCGAGCCATGCACTCCGCCGCCATCCTCACCTTCCTCATGGCCAGCATTCTTGCCTGTACTCCTTTCATGCCTCCTATGAGGAGGAGAGCGGGGAAGGCGGGGAGGAGATGGGCGGACTGTTGCGCTACGAAGGGGAGCGCTTTCTGCTCAGCTCCACCCACCGAGCCATGCACTCCGCCGCCATCCTCACCTTCCTCATGGCCAGCATTCTTGCCTGTACTCCTTTCATGCCTCCTATGAGGAGGAGAGCGGGGAAGGCGGGGAGGAGATGGGCGGACTGTTGCGCTACGAAGGGGAGCGCTTCCTGCTCAGCTCCACCCACCGAGCCATGCACTCCGCCGCCATCCTCACCTTCCTCATGGCCAGCATTCTTGCCTGTACTCCTTTCATGCCTCCTATGAGGAGGAGAGCGGGGAAGGCGGGGAGGAGATGGGCGGACTGTTGCGCTACGAAGGGGAGCGCTTCCTGCTCAGCTCCACCCACCGAGCCATGCACTCCGCCGCCATCCTCACCTTCCTCATGGCCAGCATTCTTGCCTGTACTCCTTTCATGCCTCCTATGAGGAGGAGAGCGGGGAAGGCGGGGAGGAGATGGGCGGACTGTTGCGCTACGAAGAGGAGCGCTTCCTGCTCAGCTCCACCCACCGAGCCATGCACTCCGCCGCCATCCTCACCTTCCTCATGGCCAGCATTCTTGCCTGTACTCCTTTCATGCCTCCTATGAGGAGGAGAGCGGGGAAGGCGGGGAGGAGATGGGCGGACTGTTGCGCTACGAAGGGGAGCGCTTCCTGCTCAGCTCCACCCACCGAGCCATGCACTCCGCCGCCATCCTCACCTTCCTCATGGCCAGCATTCTTGCCTGTACTCCTTTCATGCCTCCTATGAGGAGGAGAGCGGGGAAGGCGGGGAGGAGATGGGCGGACTGTTGCGCTACGAAGGGGAGCGCTTCCTGCTCAGCTCCACCCACCGAGCCATGCACTCCGCCGCCATCCTCACCTTCCTCATGGCCAGCATTCTTGCCTGTACTCCTTTCATGCCTCCTATGAGGAGGAGAGCGGGGAAGGCGGGGAGGAGATGGGCGGACTGTTGCGCTACGAAGGGGAGCGCTTCCTGCTCAGCTCCACCCACCGAGCCATGCACTCCGCCGCCATCCTCACCTTCCTCATGGCCAGCATTCTTGCCTGTACACCTTTCATGCCTCCTATGAGGAGGAGAGCGGGGAAGGCGGGGAGGAGATGGGCGGACTGTTGCGCTACGAAGGGGAGCGCTTCCTGCTCAGCTCCACCCACCGAGCCATGCACTCCGCCGCCATCCTCACCTTCCTCATGGCCAGCATTCTTGCCTGTACTCCTTTCATGCCTCCTATGAGGAGGAGAGCGGGGAAGGCGGGGAGGAGATGGGCGGACTGTTGCGCTACGAAGGGGAGCGCTTCCTGCTCAGCTCCACCCACCGAGCCATGCACTCCGCCGCCATCCTCACCTTCCTCATGGCCAGCATTCTTGCCTGTACTCCTTTCATGCCTCCTTCCACCCCTTCAGTGGTCATTCAAAACTCATCTCAAAACCAAAACCTTTAACCAAAACTACTACTCGTAACTCAGCCTATGCTCAAGGTGCTTTTTGCAGCCAATCACAACGAGCTGATGCGAAGAGGCACTCAGACTGAGGAGAAGCGCAAGGCCTTCCACCTGGCAGCTCCTGAGGCTTTTACCTCCTCTTCCTCCCCTCAAGGCTTCATACTCCATTGCTTCCATGTGCAGGTAATGGAGTTCATCTGCGGCCAGGACTGGATCAAGCAGAAGTTCCTCTACGAAGGCAACCTCTTCTCCGAGAAAATGCTCCTCTCCAATAAGATCGGCGAGAATGTTTGCCCTACCCTCCCTCCCTCCAATCAGCCTCCATCAACCATTCTCTCTACCCCAGGCCCCACGCCTCCTGCGCATGATCACCCGTCGGCGTCTAGAATGGCCGCTGGTGGGTGAACTACGCCAATGTGAAGCGAAACGGGACCGCGTGGAGAAGCTGCTCTCATCGCTGAACCTGTGGAACCTACGTCCGACCCTGCTCGATCTCCAGCTCTTCCTCAAGCAGTCTGGCCCCAGCCCGCACGAGATGGCCCATGCTCTAGAGGTCGGTCTTTTGGGGGCTACCCAGCTGCCGCATGTTTCGTGTTCTACGTAAACTCAGTCCCTATTCTTTAAGTTTAATGGACAAAAGAGCGGAAGTTTGGGCGAAAGACAAGCATAATTAATTGAAATTTCTCCGAGATTGTATACATCAATAGCACTGGTTCAGTTGAAATACAATTAGTGGATTTTTAAAATATGAATTCTTTCTGCCTTTACAACACTTTATGGCACATTCTTAAATATGATTTAGGTGATAGCGCGCTCGACCATGGACCTGTTCCACAACCAGAAGCAAAGCCCGGCTGCGAGCACTGCCACCGCCAGCGACCCACTTCGAGTTGGCGGCCTGCACAACCTCTTCCTCATCGCTCCGCTCATGAAAGGCCTCCCTGACCATGTACAGGGCAAGGTTCACTCTCCGCCAAATGCACACCCCGCCTCCAGCTCCTGTGTCAAGTCATCTGTTGTGACAGGTGCTGGAAACCTGCGCCCAGGTGCTGGAGACTGGCCAGCTTTCGCGCAAGTCCTCCACCACGGACCCCGCGGCCAATGCTGCCTCTGCGAAGACTAATGTTTCACCCATTTCACTTGATGCCAGGACTGAAGCAGGGAATTTGATCTCTATCTGGCGGAGAAGTTCATTGACTACCTAGTAAGATGAGGACAAATGTGTGCTGCAGGGTGGTCAGAGCAGCTGGCTGTTGGGTCAGGAGCCGTTCCTTTGCCTCGTCCTCACCTGTCTCAAGGTTATACATCTGCTGATTTTGACCGTCCACCTCCTTCAGAAGGGCGAAACCCAAGTCAAACGAGAAAACTATAACAGCTAAATTCTATCAAGCAAACAGCTGAATGATTGGATCATTTTCAATTGCCATGGCAGAGCTGAACGGAAATGAATGGTGGAATAATGTGGGACAGGGCCAAGAGGACCAGCGAGAGTCCCTGCTGAAGTCTCTGCTGAAGCAGTTGCGGGACTACGTGGAGAAGGTGCGCGAGGAGCCTGCCGAGCTCTACCATCCCGAATCCTGCCATCAGCTCCACGAAGCCATCCTCCTTCGTCTTAGGTTCATTTCATTTCTCCCTTACCAATTTTACTGATACAAAAATTAACTCAAGTTTAGTGTGAAATGTACTGATTGGCATTTTCTGCTGAGTGATTCTGAGCGATATATTTGCGAAACATAAGCCTTGAGCGTTGAAGACTGATCTTTCGCAGCCCGAAGTTTAAGCTGCACTTGCGATGCTTGGCAAGTGAAGGAAGTTTGCAGCTTGGTGGGCGGAATGCTGGAGACAGTGTGTCGCGGGAAGGACGTGGACTCCTGGGGCCTAGTCCTCCTCCAGCTCATCTTCAGCGGCATCCTCACCCTGCACAACAACAAGTTCACCCCTGCCTCTTCCCCCAACAATCCAGTTAAACGTCCAATCGCTCCCAGACGCCTCTTCTACACCTGTCTGGACATGCTGAACGTCATCATTCACTCCCTCTTCGTCCCCGACGCCGCCCAGGCTGCTGATCGCAGCCCAGAGGACACCAAGAAGATCTACAACGCCCTGAACAAGAAACTCAGGGTCACCCTCTTTCCCAGCTCATCAAATTATCGAAGCAAGAGATTTCCTTCCAAGGAAATTTTCGTTCCTCTTTTTCTTGGACTTCTTTCTCGACCTGACATAGTTGGCCTTGCATCCGGAGAGCATTTATGGACTGCAGAAAGAGGTCGGGGACCGCTACCAGCCGACTCTGAAGCTGCTGCACCAGCTCCTGCCGCAGCCGAAGCCCATGGTGGACATCATCGCCACCGAGCCCTACGGCACCATGCCGCCTCCACCCACCAGCACCACCTCCAAGGTCTCCTCCTCCTCCCTATCCCTCAACCCTACCCCCTTCCCTAGGGCGCGCTGAAAATGGGCACCAGCGGCCCCTCCTCCCCAGCCCCCGCCAGCCCTGCAGCCACCGGCGGCAAGCTCATCGGCCTCCGCGTCTGGGAGAAGCAGCGCATCTCACCCTGGGACCTGGTGGAGGGGCTCAAAGGTTCCATTGGCAGCTGAGGGGAGGATGGAGGGTAATGAAGAAGGGTTGGTAGGACGAGAGGAGTGGAAGTGGAGCTGGTTCACCACGCAGCGACTGGACTGGGCCCCGCAGCCGGTGGCTCAGACCCTGGCCCGCCTCATCTCGCACAGCCACTACCACAAGGCCCAGCACCCACTCCCGCCTATACCCGGCGCCAGCCTTGCCAACTACCAGTTCGCGCATTTTCTACCTAGCTCTCTGATGTTTCACTCTGCTTTCAAACTTTTTATGACATAGGAAGAAACTGATGATTTGTGGTGGACTAAGGCTGCTGTTTCAAGACGAACATGAATGCATGGCTCAGCTTTTCGGATCTTCCTGGAAGTAGTGCGCAATAAATGCAGGGCTCTGCAACCTCTGACGGACCTGCAGCCCGACCCTGCACGTCAGCAGCAAGCCCAGGCTCAGCAGCCTGCCCCCATAGCTCCCCCGCCCCCCATGGCCGGCCCTCCACAGGGCCTTCAGCCTCCAGCCCCGCCCCCAGGTGACGCATTTTACCCCTTTCGCCTGCCCTCCTCTCCGCCCCCTAGATGGGCAGGGCTCACGCCATGCCCTCTAATCACACGCAAGGATCTCCAATCACTCCCCTTCTCCCCTCCTCTAATTACTAGTCCGCCCCTGTTTGCGAAAGAAGCCTCTAAGGTCCTCCCATTGCTCAGGCGGACAGCAGCAACTGGGCATGGCCATGCGTCCTGGCGGAGCCCCGGTGGGCGGAGGACCCATGGGCATGCCGGGACAGCCCATGCAGCACCAGCCGCTCCCGGGACACCCGCAACAGCCTCCGCCCCATCTCCAGCCACTCCAGCATCATGCTCCCACTCCGCCTCACACCACTCCCATGGGTATGAGCTGGCGTTTCAGACTTTCACCGATCGTCCTCATTTACCCTAGCTGGGGAAGGAAGTATTCATCCGTTTAGTTTAGCAGGTCATGCAACGATATTAGCATTGGATGAATATTTCCTTCTCCTTCCTGGTCTGGGCTTCCTTCGTGAAGTAAAGGAAGGTAAGAAGGCAGAGGAAGGGATGATAAATTGCAGGGATGGGGATGATGCAGCGGGAGGGCGCTCCAATGCAACCCTCCGCCGGCCCCATGAGCCACGCCAATCCCCACATGGCCAACCTCATGCGTCCCGACCCTACACAACCTCCCATGCACCAGCCTCCACAGCCGCATCCTCAATTCCAGCCTCATCCAGGTTCCAACCTTTTCCCAATCCTTCTCCAAAGAAGGTCAATCTCGGCTAAACAATTTCTAATCAGAGAGAATCTTTCTAGTCTCTCATAAAACTGATGTTTCATTTGCATCACATAAATCTGCCCACAATCAACCACGGTCAATTTTGATCTGGAAATTCCCTATCCATTTGATTCAACTTTTCCTAAGTCCGTGCTGCTTCGGCTCCATCATAGAAGTGAAACGAGCCTGGGTTCCTTCTTTCTGCCCTCTTTCCATCTCCTAAGAAGGTGTATGAGTCCGAGGTCAGAGCTTCATCTTTCCTCCTCGTACAACTGATGTTTCATTGGCATTTCCTACTTCTGCTTGCCATCAGTCCGATTCAATTTGTGTCGAAACACTCAGAACTTATTGCCCTAAATATTGCCCTTATTGCCCTAGCTCTCCCAGGCCAGTGTCCATAGTAATGGCAGGCATGGAGTACGAGATGGGCAGCAGCGGCGGCCCCGTGGCCCCAGCCTCCGTCCGCGGCGGCCGCGGCAAACGCAAGTCCGGCGGCGGCGGTGGACGGGGCGGGCGCAAGAAGACGGCCTCCCCGGTGCCCTCCGCGGCCCCCGCCATGCCGCCCATGTACGACGCCGCCAGCTACGGCTGGCAACGTCCGCCGCATCCCGTGAGGCCTGGGGGATGGGATGGAGGATGGCTGGAAGATGATGGAGTTGAAGGGTCAGATGGGCGCGGCGGGCTCCATGGACTCGAAGAAGGCGCTGCATGAGATGCTGCAGAAGCGCGGCTCCGGCGGCCTCCCCCAGCAGCAGCAGCCGGGGGCCCCGCCCCAGCACATGGACATGGGCGCACAGCAGCAGGTGCCCCTACTCAATCCTTTTATCTTTCAATATTTATTCATACTAAGTTTTATGCTGTAGGACGCTAATATGTATCCATCAAGACGTTCTCAACGTAGATAGCGCCATCTCACATAACTTGCACTCTAAATTTCTTCAGTGTCCCTTTATTGAAAGTCACAAGAAAGACTTGATCCCTTTCCACAAATGGCAACCTGTACAGCTGTACCAGCAGCAGCAGCAACAACGAGCGGCGGCCATGCAGCGCCAGCAAATGGGCCAGCCCTACGCACCCTTCCCACATCACCAGGCACCTCAGCACCAGCAGCCCTACTACCAGGGCCAGCCACCTCCCAACCAGTGATCCCATCACTTCATCTTTTTCTACCTTCGCATACCCCCCAACCTTTACAGCATTCTTTTCACCTCTCCTTTGCTGTTTTGTTTCACTCCCGAGTTGATGTTTGGCCGAGAAAAGCCCTCTCCGCTAATGGGAGCATAGAAGGAAGCAGAGTCAGAGCCCCATCCATCTTGCGCGGTGCACGGGTGCTAGCTGAGTTGCCGTTGATCAGATCAGCGCCCTTTGGCCCCACTCAGCGCCCCCTTAGCCTGCTGAGCTCCTTTTAGGCGGAGAGGATCCTTTCAGCAAAGGCACCCCTTTGCTTTGGAGTACACAGACGCAGGCGTAGTATTGGACGGAGCTTTTGAATGATGGCCAGAAAGTTCTCCACATCCAGCAGGTTAGCAGAGAGGGATTGCAAGGCCAGCCCCTCACTGTCCAGCCCGCCTACAAGTGGACTTGGGTCATGGAAGCTTTTGTGTAAGTATGCATAGTGTAACGCTTTTTCATCGCGTCTTGATATTGTGGAGTTATGGTCTAAAAGTTTTGCGTAAATTACTGCATAAGAAGATTCTGTCGCAAAAGCTGTGCAAATGCTCTTTTGAATGGGCAAATAATCCTGCAACCGATCCATTCACGCCTTTGAAGACAAGTGGTTTCCCGCAGCTCTCTCACATACTTGAGGCACTGAAATGCATTTATCTTTCGCTCAGCCTAAATAGTTTAAAATTTGAGTTCTGAAATTCGGCAATTTCGCCTAAAATTTGGACCCGAATGATGCATACAAGGTTTTTTTTGGAAATTACGGTCCTTAATCATTATAACAATTGCCGCAAAAGTCGAAGTTGGTCTAACAAATGTTCACCATTTCATTTCCCCACCGTTTGTGGAGACAGCAAAGGATAGGCTTTGGTGAAACTGGCAGGCACAATGTGTATGGGGACGGATCGTTGGCGAAAGCGTTTATTCGCGGCGGGGATGAGCTGGGACCTCATGGGAAGAGACTGGAGCGCTCCATCACTCGGGAGGATCTTATTCAAGCCTTTCCCCAGCCTGCCTTTAGCCAGGTGCTGCCCTTTCTTTCGTCTTCTGGAGAGAAAGAGGAAAGCTATCTCTGCTGCTAAAGTGTTCATATAAGGATGACCTCAAGACGGTTACACTACAAAGCTTGTATTGAACCGTCAACCTGACCTCAAAGTGATGGATTAGCTAGCCAAGGAAGCCAATTGGATGATGATAGTAGAAAGTGAGCCATTCTTTGTTCTTTCCACACACAAAAATTGCAAAAATTTAAAAAATCGCTTTTAAACACCTTTTTCCAATAGTAAGCTCATACAATCCTTTTATTTTTCCCCAACTTCATGCTGCGGATGTTTTCAGGGAATTTTGGGCAGGCTTTATGCAGAGCTCTACTGGGCCCTCCGTCTCTGCCAGCTCTGGATCCGAGACCCCGCCAAAGGTTCTCTCTAAGCTCCCACTTTCACCAGGCCTAAAAAAAGGGAGCAACAAAGAAGGCTTCCAAAAGAGGCCCATTAATGGAGAACGCTTAAGGCAGCCCAGTTCAAATGAATGCCAGATGAAGTAGTAGTGGTTCGGCTGTATGCTTTGATAGGCTACCATTTGCGGACAAAGACCGGGCTATTGTGTCGCTGTTGCTGCGAAACCTGCCGTCACAGCTCCATGTCCGTCATCCTCGAGTGTATGCGTGTTTTCTGCCGCCTCAGGGACTATGAAGTGACTGGACTCAAATTGATGCCTGAACTGGTGCCTAAAATTGATTTGAGCGCAGTTCCCAGCAGTATTGAATGGATAGGCGGGGCTTTTTCAAACAGCCGGTCTTAATCGAAGCCCGGTGGAGCTGACAATCAGCCTAATGCCCCTGTGCATCAGTCATTTGCGGGAATGGATGGGATTAGTTGAGGAGGAGGGGAGTGGGGTTTTGGAGTGCGGAAAAAGCGCTAGTGGGAGAGGAGCACTTTGGAAAGCAGCAGGTGGAAGGTGGGAGGTGCGTGTCTGTTTGGATTGGCTTATTTAGCAGCCTGTGCTCTGGCGGCGACGCAGAAAGAGCTGTGTCTGCTGCTCATGCAAGGAGGATGAGGCTGTGTCGGGCGAAGCAACAGAGGCCAGCAGTTGTCTAGGGCCCACTGCGTCATGGCCATCCCTATCAACGAAGATCCCACCAAGCCTTTCCTGGAAGGTTTTCTTTCATCTTTGCTGCTACTTCAGTCCGCTATTTACAAAGCAATCCCATTCATGTCTTTCACTTTCGCTTCCTAAACTTGTTTGCTGTATCTTTTGAGCTCAGACAAGCCTAATTCTTCGCAACAGACTTGCTTGGGGCAGGATTGAGGATCATTGCCCCTCAAACTCTGCCCATTTATAGCCTCTTTCAGGCAGCTGGGAAAAGGATAGGTTAAGACTAGCTGATGAGGGCAAGGGACCCTGGAGGCCGAAAAGGCGATAGGTCAATTTTCGACGGGGGGTGGTTCAATTTACGGAAATGAGTCCGCTCGACCGAGAGCGCACATTTCCCTCCGGACTCCTCCTCTATTCCTTCTCCTGCTCTCTTCTCCCAGTTGTGTGCGCCCCCTTCCACCTGTGTGAGCGACTATGCTGGCAGGCAGTATCCAGGTGCATCGCCCCTCCGCCCTGCGCCGCCAATCCAGCAGTTAACGACTTTGCTTCCCCCTTCTCCTATGCCTGTCAACTGGACCCTTGGGGGGGAACACCCGCTTGACACTTTGTCACTAGATCAGTGGCAAGACAGGCAGCCATGGCAATAGGCGGCAGCCGCTTGATTGCTTTTCCCACTTTCTGTCCAAGCTACGCCTCGCCGATGACTGGCCTTGGTTAGCCGTCTTGTTCTTGAGAAGCCTTAGAAAGGACGGCTTGTAAAGGCTCTTAGAATAGATTGCCGTGGAGCTGTTTTTCCGCAAAGGTCAGGCTGGCAGCGGCAGAGGGGCTGTAAAGGGGGCGGAGAGAATATCTCTATTGGCTATTCCATTAGTGCTCGGCCCGCCTTTTCCTAACCGGCCTGGAGATATTGGCTGGAGAGGTGCTCCTCGTCTATTTCCTGTGCCCCCGTGAAAGCAATGCCGCTTAGGCCCAAAGGCCGCTATGAATGCTGGAGAGGCGAGAAAAAGTCTTTGTTTAAGCCTGCAGGGGGTGTGTGAGAAGGGGTCTGGCGGCGGAGTGGAGGTGGCCTGGGGGTTGATGGAGTGGCCCTAAAGGTCCTCCGGAAGGGGGCCCCCCTCTCGGCGAAAACTTCAGGAGGCGGCTCTGGGCACTTTGAGACTCGGCAAAGGTGCGCGCCCAGGGCCTCCTGGACTGATGGCCATCCCCATAGCAGACGATCCCTACAGCAAGCCCTACGATGAGGGTAAGCCTTCAAATATCGCGTTTTAGAGGCCGGACCTAAAAAGGCTCTCAGGGCTACCTGCGCACGCTGGCCTTTTTAGGGCAGGAGGGGGCTGGGAGGGAGGGTGGCGGAAGGGAAAGTGTGGGGAGGGAAATTGGGCTGTGGGCGGTGAATGAGGTGAAGAGTGGCTCTTGGGGCGGCAAGAGAGGAATCCATATTTGGATAGCTGTCCCGCCTCCAATCCGGACAGATTTGCCCCTGATTTTGGCATGGCCAGGAGTTGAGGGAAGGCCGAACGCGCATGGGTGCCGTGGCCTCCATTCTCACGGCGCGAAATCGAGAGCAGTGTCGAGGTGCCATTTGTCTTCTAATGGTTTAGCAAAGCTGGCTACATTAGCTACAGGCTCATTCATTCACTTTCATGCTTTAGGGAAAAGAAATGCCCAACATGGGGCTTGCCACCTTAGCCTCTCTATCTCCTTCCATTGGAGTGTGGATTCTTTCTCCTGTTCGTCTGTGATTCGGTGAAGGAGGATTAGGAGGATGAGGATATTGACGAGGCTGGGAAATGGGGGAAACATATGAAAGGGAAGCCGAGGCAGGCTATCTGATTATGGCTGAGAATGGGAGCTGAGGCCTGTGTAGGCCTGAGCCAGTGAGAAAGGAGGTTGAATGGCGGCGGAGGCCTCGGTGGTATCGCTGGGCTCGGCTGCAGATGTGGAGCTGGAGGAGCTGGACCTGAGTGCCCTGCGCTACAAGCCTGAATCCCTGGAATCCCTGGTTGCCCTCACCCGCTTCTCCAAGACGGAGGTCAAGCTCATGTACCGCGGCTTCAAGCAGGTTATCATCTTCTGCCCCCTTCTTGCATAGCTATCCTAATATTGGGGAAGTTTCGAAGTGACAAGGAAAGAAGACAGAGACCAAAAATGTGCTTCATTCAGATGGCAATTGATCATTCAGATGGCAATTGATCATTCAATATTCAAGGCAGAAGCAGAATGATTTGAAAGGCCAGCCCGAATGGCATAGTGTCACTGGTCCAGTTCAAGGAAATCTACAACCAGTTCTTCCCACACGTTGGCCCTTGGAGCGTTGCTGAAGTAATAAAGTGATTGAGGGGAGTTTGCAGGGGGATTCAGCACGCTACGCCACATTTGTCTTCAACACTTTCGATCGGGACAGCAACGGCATGATCTCTTTTGAGGTAAGGAAAAAGCTTCTAGTGACGCTATTATTGCCAGAAATTATAATATCATTAATATAAAATGTTAGTGCCTGAAAAAATATTGATGCTTAAAAAATAAAAGTTGTATAAGTCTATGAGAGGCAGTTATATTTGGGAGGCAGTTGTCAGGAGTTCGCCGTGGGCCTTTCCGTGATGTGCAAGGGCACAGTGGAAGAGAAACTGAGCTGGATTTTCGACCTATACGACATTCAGCACAGAGGCTATCTTACGGGGTTCATTGCACTCAATCCAATTTAAACGTTTTTTGCAACAATAATGTACCATGTGGAGAATTTGATTAAATTTTGGCAAGCACTATTTCTACTATTTTTGACTGAGCAGCATAAAATTTCAGTAAGTTTGGTTCTGGATTTGTTTTTGCCAAGTTTTAAGAGTCAGCTTGAAAGCTTGAATTTTGAAACAAACTACGCCAATTATACTTTTTACATGTTTTGTTCTTATTTTTTCCTCTGCAAATGGCCTCAAAAGTTGAAACAGCTTCAAATTTTATGTTCAATAATAATTGCCTGCTCCGGCGCAATTAATACAATAAAAAATTTACAGCCACTCCACGTTTACGCTCAAGCTATAAATTACAAATGAACATTGAGTCTTTTAAAAAAATAATGATGAAAACAAACAAAAGATATTGTCAATCTAAATCCTTCCAAAAAGCAGCTCACCTGTAAAAGTTTTTAAAGCGCAAAATGTACCAAAACCGTTGCTTCCAGAACAGACTTCATCTCAGTGGTTGCTTCGGTCTACGATTTGGTCGGCAAGAGTGTGGATCCGCCTCTTGACGAAGCTTCAATTGCCAGGCATGCCAACGAAATATTTGAGGTTTGAACGTTTCGAAATGGATGCTCTATCTTTTAAATTAACTTATACACCTATATGTTCTGGATATTCAATATCACCGACGATTCGTTCTGGCATATTGCAGAGATTAGATCGAAACGAGGATGGGATCGTGTTAAAGGAGGAGTTTCTCCAATCTTGCCTTGAGGTTTGAAAACGAATGATACTTCACCAGAATGATCTTCAATTTTATATAGGATGAAGCAGTCATTGAGTCGCTACGACATTTTGAAACAAGGATTTCTACTCACTGATCCTACTCAATTGGGCTTCTGCTATTTTGTGATTTGATTTCATTTGCTGATTTCATTTGTACAGCACATTGCACAGCAAACGCCGGAGTATGGCTAGTTGCTAAGCATAAAGATCAAAATCCTAATATTCCTGCTTCAGGGCAGTTCTTTGAGCTCAAACGTCGTCTAAATTAGAAAAACGTCGTCGTCTAAATTCGAAATTAACCATCTCATAAAGACACTCTGCCCAAAGGGCAACAAGGGCGTCACTAGTCTGAACGAGATCCTTCCACCTTTCGCTCCCTTTTCAGATTAGGAAGAAGACCTCATTTCCTTGTCCTCAGTCAGTCAAACTCCTTCCACTTCGATCCAGCAATGCTCGCCGTCATCCTAACCCTAGTCACCGCCAGCTCCTACGCAGCTGCTTCCGGCTGGTTCCGCAGCCTTCCCGGAATTGAGCACAAAATGGTTGGCATCAAATTCGCTTCTTAGACTTTTCGCAAATCAAGTTTTAGTTTTCCTTACGTTTTTTTGCGTTTACTTGAATCTGAATTCAATGAAAAATCTTCATCGACAGGTGGAACTGGAGGGGCAGACAAAGCTGCAGTTGAAGCTGAGGCAAAATCTGGTCTGGCAACGCCTGCGCAATGCTCATCTCAACAAGCCCAGGCCCAGTCTGGATAAACTTCAAAAGTCCCTCCAATCAATGATTTGCGATTCCTACAATGTACCTCTCGTTTTTGAAGGCCAGAGAAGCCGACGCATTTGTACCAAAGCAGGGCCCGCCTTTGCCCCACCCTCGGCCTCAACGTCTTCCACAAAGCCCCCGGCCTCAACTGCTAGCACTCCCAGCTGATCCAATAGCAACGCCCCCTTCCACCCCGCCATTCATTTCACTGCTCCTCCTCTCTACTTTCTGCAGCCTCATCTTCCCCTCTAATTACACCCTCCTTCCTTAGCTCGAAACAACAATAGGGGTCGGCAGTTGTTAGACCTGTGTGCCCTCAGGCCACAACAGGCCGACTAAAGCATGGGCAGTGGGCGAAAGCCTTTGAGGCTGAAAAAGGAGCAGGCAATCTGGAGGCGCTCTGCTCGCAAATAAGGCGAAGATTGGCGGCTGTAGTCGTCTAGGGTAGAGGTAGAGAGGCTCAATTGGCGAGCGGCGGGCGGGTTTTCATTAGACTGGAAAGGGACTCTGCGCCAGTTCCAGGCTCCATTTACCCGCGGCCTTTTTTTCCCAAAGAGAGCGAAAGGAAAGGCCTTCTTTTTAGACGGGGGGATCTGGGCAGTTTTTTTTGGCTGGCGCCGCTGCTTGAGAGAAGCGGCTTTTGGGACTGGGATTGCCGCTGGCTTGTCTTTGGGATTTGCGAGTTTTGGAAGCAGTATTCTCCGCATTCAGTTTAGGATGCAAGCTTTTCCACCTCAAATTTCCCGGTTTTAAATGTCAGGAGGAACTTCCGCCAATTTACGAGAAGTAATGAATTCCAAAGAGACACGATTTTTTTCCGCTTAAATGAATACGTAACTCTGCACTTTTCTTCTCGGCATGCCACAACTTTTCACACCATCAGCCAGCACAAGAAAGCTTTCAAGGTCGCGACCCATTTCCTGCTCCTTTTTACTGAATGCTTGTTTTCCATCCAACGGCCAAAAAACGATAGCCAAAAAGAAGTAGCCGGCTCATGATCCGTTCTCAGGCAGAAATCCAATTATGGGGCCTCCCTGTGCTCAGACGCTCTCAGCCTCCCCTTCCTTCCTCCGCCTATCGACGCTGCATGTCCCCTCCCTCCTTCCTCCTATACCCCTGCGGGAAGAAGGGAAAGCGCTCTAAAAGGCCTCTCAGAGCGCCCAAGGACCCGGGCTTTCAACTATCGCCCCCCCCCCCCCTAACAGCCTCTCTCCGCCCACCCTTCAAATGTCAGGCCAGCGCTCAAGCGCCCTATTAGCCCGCCTGCTCTCATGCCCGCCTGCTCTCATGCCCGCTCCCTTCACTCCCCCCAGGCCCCCTCACTTTCACTCCCCTTCCACTCCCCACCCCCCAAAGTGCGCTGCCCCGGCATTGAAGTGAAAGGTAGGGGCGGTGAATGTGTGGGTGTGTGTTTGCAGGGGATGCAAATGAATGGGCGGCAGAGGCATGGGTGTGCAGAGAGCGAGTATGCGTGTGTGCATGAGCGTATGTTTACCCTGACACCTGGGCCAGTTCCCAAGAGCTTCAATCCCTATTATGCCTTCCTATAGGCCAGGCGCGCTGAATGCATACACACTCGCGCCTAGAGAGCCGAGGCCTGCAGGGCAAGGAAAGAGTCCTCCCCCCTCCTGATGGTTGCATAGCCTGCGAAGGCGTGGAGGGAGGATGATGCCACCGCGCAAGTTCTCCACCGTCCCCGACTCCGACGTCAGCTTCTCGGTTGGTCTCTCTCTGACGTCAGCCTGAGAGTGATTACCGGCCAGCCTCTGTGGGGACAAGCTCGGAAAGCCTGCGCCTCCCGGTCAATAAGCGCTGGCGCACCGCAATCGATGCCGCGCCACACGCAGACTCATAGAGGCCTCGTCACTCCCTTGTCTCCCCCCCCCCCCCCTGTTCCCTGCTCCCTACAACTCTCCTTCCCCCTTTTTCCCTGCTCCAGAGCGGAAGCTGCAGGGTCTAGTAGTTGGAGAAGCCCCCCCAATTAGGCTACCCTTACCCTGTGTGAGCAAGAAGAGCCTTCAACCTCCTCCTGTCAGGTCCACAGGCTTTCCAGGCAGGCAGGAAGAGAGAAGGAAGCAGGCGGCCGAGCGCATGTTTGCGGCCAGGATTGGAAGCCCCCTTTTTCCTCTCGGCCCCTGATAAGAGTGGGGGCAGAGAAGAGGCTTCTCTGCTTTCGCTGGAGAAGGCAATGCCAGCCAGCCTATAGCGGCCAGGCGTGAAACAGCAGGCTGCCTTCATTCACTCACAGCCTTCTCCAAGCCTGCCCCGCAATCCCTTTGCTTCTCATCTCCTCCTCCCCTGCCCCTTTTCACAGGCTGCCTATAGGCCTTGTCCCCCTGCTCGGTGCTAAGGGCGCAGGCAGGGACGGAAAGGACAGGGGCAGAGTTAGTCGGAAGTGGCGGGAGATAGAGGGGGGAGAGAGGGTGTGAGCTTGATTGCCAGGGGCGTGGACTAATCGCTTCCGCCAGCTTAGGCGGAGGCGATAAAGGAGGCGAGAGAGAGAGAGAGGGGCTGTAAAAGTCGTACTGGAGGGGTGGAGGGGGGTGGAGGGGGCTGCTCATCAATAGCTGGATTCGCCTGGCCAACCCCGCGGGAGTCCAGGCGCCGTCAAGGCCGCTCCGCATTCTGAATAAGCTTCTCCGGCAGGCCCTTCCTGCCTCCACTTGAAGAGGCCATGAGCAAGGGCAAGGTCTACAAAAAGAGCTTTCCGGTGCCCGACGAGACGCTTGTGGACCCGCTGGATGGCGCCCTGGATGTCAAGGTTCCCCTCTGCCCTATAGCTACCTATTCTGCCCGACATCTTGAATTTGCTCCATAACCTCATCTATGCCTTTTTGAGTCAGTTTTTTTAATTGGGCTGGCGCGAGGGAGCAAAGCGACCGTCAGCGCCCAGCCCCTCTTTTCGACCCAAGTGTATGTTTTCGGGGTTATTGCTAGATCTTAAAATTGATAAGGCTCCTGCTCCTCACAGAAGAATCCAATCGTTCTGATTCTTTTTGCATTAGAAAGAGCATCATCGAATTGTCCTAAACTCGCGAGAAATCGCCAAAATATTGCAGTAATCAATAGAAAATCGCTCAAAACCATTTGTCCAAACTCCTTCTCCTTCTCCTCCTTCTTCTCCTCCTTCTTCTCCTCCTCCGCATCTATTCAATGGACGATAGTAGGTATTCATTTCTTCCCCCCCCCCCCCTCTGCCCGGGTCTCTGGGCCTCTTGTATCTTTATTTATTCATAATTCTTCAGTTAAACTAAGGAGCCATATGCACCAGTGGTGTAGTGGTGAAAGCGATTAGAAAGCTGTGTGAAACTGGTAGGTTCGAATCCTTCTCAGGCATTTATTTTTATTTCAGTTTATTTAAAGTTGAGAAAACAATTGGTACATTCGGCAGGCCAAAAACTAAGCTCTTCATCCCAAAATTCGATCGCCCTGAGTATAAGTCATGAAAATTTAACAAAAATATGTTATTTGCCAATAAATTTGCATTTTATTTTTAAATTTCGAATCTTATATTTTTGTAATTTTTTTTAAAATAAATTTTTTTATACAATAAATTTTTAACCAACAATATACATATATATAAAAACAATATACCAACAATATAAAATTTGTATCTATATTTTGTGCTATATTAAAAGTGGAAGAAATATCTGGTACAATCGGCAAGCCAACACTAAGTCTCTTTTCTCCCAAAATTGACAATACCCCGAGTGAAAAGTCAAAGAAATAAAATTACTGCTACTGGAGGAATCTGCTGCGCCATCTGCATTTTGTTTTTGGGCGCGCATGGAAAGAGACACTGAACTGCGCGCCAAAAACAAAATGCAACTGTCCAAGCAGCAGATTCCAGTAGCAGTAATTTTATTTCTTTGACTTTTCACTCGGGGTATTGTCAATTTTGGGAGAAAAGAGACTTAGTGTTGGCTTGCCGATTGTACCAGATATAATTAATAATTTACCCACATGGAATTCCTTTAAAGGCTGATAAAATTCTTAGCTGCGCAGCATCGTTGGAGAATGACTTGCTGGGTGCAGGTAATGCTGTTAGGCGATTCGTGCGCTGGGAAGACGTGTCTGCTCATCCGCTTCAAAGACGGCACCTTTCTCAACAACAACTTCATCAGCACTGTCGGCATCGACTATCGAGTACCTTCCCCAATACCCTGTCATTGAAAGGGCTCAAAGCCATACCGCTGCTTTCCAGAATAAGGTAGTCGAGACAAGGAATAAGACCAAAGTGAAGCTCCAGATCTGGGACACTGCTGGTCAGGTGACAATTTTGCTAGTAGATTTGTCATAGCAAAATTCCGTAAAATATTCCCAGGAGCGTTTTCGCAGCGTAACACAGGCCTACTACAGAGATGCAGACGCCCTGCTTCTCCTATTCGACCTGACCAACCCCCTGTCCTTTCAGAATATCCGCGTTCTCTCATTGCTCTTGAGCATTTATTGAGGGGCTGGAAAGCAGTTTGGGTACAGGGTTGGATGGCGGATGTGTCGGAGTACGCGTCGGACAAGGTGAAGGTGTACCTGGTGGGCAACAAAATGGACCTCGCAGCTCAGCGCAAAGTGAAGCCCGCCGACGCCCAGGCTATGGCTGATGTGAGAAGCACCTCTCATTTTACTTCTTCAGATAGTGTTTTGGCTAAAAAGGACGCGTATCATTGCTGAAAATTAAGTCAATAGCTCGTGGCTAATAGCTTGAACACAGCTTGAATCTGAAAATACGTAGTTGCAAGTGGCATTCATACTAAGGCCAAAGATAGAATTCATACTAAGGCCATTCAAATATGCCAAATATTCCAAATATGCGAATGCCAAAAAGGTTGTAGAATTCTTTTCTTTCGTCTAATAATCTCGGTTGCTTACATCTAAACGAGTTTGCGTTCAAATAAGAACAACCTAAAGCTAGGACAATGTCAAGTTTTGAATATTACTTTCATTTCGAATGGTCACTTTCAAGTTTCGAATAATTCCGATTTTCTGCCTCAAATTTCGCCAGGGGCATCAAGTGGAGTTTCATAATTCCAGGGCTACGAGATCCCGTACATCGAGACCTCGGCCAAGACGGGGCGCAATGTAGATGAGGTCTTCATGCGGGTGGCCGAAGAACTCAGCGCCCAGAAGCTGGGCAAGACCGCCTCCGATGCCGTCAACCTCAACGAGGCCCACGCTCAGCCCGGCTGGTGTGCCTACGGGGCTTCCTACTGCTACCGTTCTTGACTCCTTCCTGCCTGCTCTCTTCCACTGATCTGACCTTTCCTGCAGCCTCCTCCTTGGCTTTACAACCTGTCTAGCTGTGCTTGTGCTGAGGCTTTCAGAGTGGTTGTTTCCATATCCATTTTCTTGGAGTGCTCCTCGGGTAAGCGGCCAGAGCCGCCTAAAGGCAGATGAGGGAGTTATTGTTCCAGATTTCTGCTCACTTAGAACAGTTGTGTGCGAGAATTGGAAATTGCCACTGCTCTAGTCATCACTCGAAATCGTTGGTAGAACACTATGTACTTGTTGTGATCTTTGAAGACTGTTTTTGGACTACTTTAGCGGTTTAAGAGGCGCAAAATAAATTCCTAAGAAAATATTCAAGATTTCTTGCACTCTTTCCTAAATCCTTTATTTCTCGATTGAAAAATATTCAAGATTTGTTGCAAACCATCGCCGAGTTCGCAGCAGTGCCCGCTCATAACCGACAGCTCCCATTGCTCCAATCACACAAGGCCCAGTACAATGGGCAGAATAGGGGGACAGGGTGATGAGAGCAGGAGGTAATGGGCCGAATTCGCGGCCCCCATATTCCTCGGCCAAGCATCTCGTTGACCAGCCCACCAGGACAGCGTTTTCAACAAAGGCCTACAAAGCAGCTGGAGAGCAAACGCGCGGGAAGGGAAACAGGCATCATTGCGCACCGCTGGCCAAAAACCCGGGCGCAGTAAAGGCTTCTGCCGGAAGCTGCCTCCATTTAAAGGCCTCCCCACTCCTTCACTGTCGCATCCTCTCCACAACTGCCCCCCTGTCCTTCAGATTGTTGGCCAGAAATGCTGTCCGGGAAATCCGCGGCCTACTCGGCCATCGTGCTGGGCTTCGCGGCCGCTGCAGCCTGTCTCCTCGCCCTGCCCTACTTCCTGCATCGCATCGGTTGGCCTGGCTGTGTATTTTTATTGGACCTTTCTTGATTTGGAAAAAGGGTAAGCCCAAGCGTAGCTGAGCAGGGAAACTAAACTATTTGTTCAAAAGAGGGGGCAAATTAAATTTAATGATGTCAAAATCAGACAGCTCACCTTATTAGTTTTGGGATCTGACGCAGGTTTATGGGAGGAATTTATCGAAACATCAAATGATGGACGGCAACTGTCCAAAGTCCAAAAAAAGCTTTGCAAAGCCCAGTTCAGCTAAATCAAATGCGAAGCTAGCTAAGCTCAGGTAGGCTTAGGTGAGGCCAAAGCAAAGCTAGTGCAGGCAAGATCCAAGCGAACCTGGAGCTGGAGATGGGCGAGTTCCGGGAGCTGTCCGACGAAGTCTGGCTTGGCCTGATGTTGGAGCGACAAGAGCCTCAAGCTCCTCCCCATCCTGTCCGTCGCCCTCGACAAACGTCACCTAGCTGCGGTCATACCTCCCCCATCTTCACCGCCCTACCTCCACTCATACTGCTGCCAAAATAAGCATTTACAATTTTTGAACTCACTCTAAAACCCTCTTCAAGATTCAAATTCTCTCTAAAATTAAGCTCTTACGATAAGGTTAAAAAAATTGAGTGTCAATTTTAACAAATTCCTAATCGCCGGCCTGGAAGGTTTATACTGATGAGCCAACCTGCCTGGGTCTATAAATAATTGGCGAAACCCACATGTCTGCAGTGAATCGCTGGATTCAATTGCACGACCCCATACCAGTTCACTGGTTGACTCACTCAGCAGATGCGCTGGCATTCACTGAGAAAGTCTTACTACTCAAAGCGTTCCAAGCAGGAGACCAGAGTCTCTCACTTGGTTCTGCAACAATTGCTAAATGCAGTGACATTGATCACACTGACTTTAGGGAGGACTCTTAAACCATCCATTATCTTTCATGGCCACCTTTTCTCCATCCTCCTTTGGGATTGGGACAGAGGAGGAAAGCCAGAGGCGATTGCAGTGTGCACGACGGAGAACGATTGTCCGCGCGGTGTGCCAGGGCCGCCGGGCGAGACGGGGATGGACGGAGAGCCAGGAAAGGTAGGCCAGAATGGGGAGCCCGGCAAGCCCGGCATCGCTCGCCCCATCACCAGCACACCAGCTGCTCGCTGCCGAGTCTGCCCTCCTGGGGCCCCAGGTATTGCTCCAATTTTCTGTTTACCCTCGGACTTCCAGAATGCAGTCGTAGAGCGGTAATTGACGCAGCTTGAGCACAGCAAACTGAGAAGCGCCTGTCCCAGAACTATGGCTAGGGAACATCTTATTGAGCTCGTTACTGCGCTATATTGTGGAATCGGTCATTGAAACATCGGCTGCTTGAAAGCCAGAAGTGTTTTTCGACTATTTGCCAGTTGATATTTCCTTCCTAATAGGTAGGGTAATTAAGGCAAACTAATACCCCCGATTGCTAACAAGCCATATGACTGTTTTTTCATCCACATCATTGTTACCACGCGTCAACATACGTAATTTCATGCATCCCTGAAACATCAACTCTCTCCAGACGCTTTTCCTCTTTCTGACCACCTGATCCATAATTAGAATCAGGTCGTAACAAGGGCCACGTTCTCCACCTACAATTCCTCCAACAGCTAAGCGAGGAGAGTGTTTGACCAGGTCCTCGCGGCCCCCTAGGGCCTCTGGGTCTGGCCGGAAAGGCAGGCGAGAAGGGCGATGCCGGGCGGGCGGGTAACCCAGGACGCGCCGGCTACCCTGGACCCCCGGGCAGTCCCCGGCCCCAACGGCGAGGGCGGGGCCAATGGGACACCCGGACGCCCTGGTTGGTTACACTACCCTTGTCCATCCCTGGCATCCGTGGCAATCCATCTAAATGGGCCATTCTGCAAAGCAACTGAGGCGCTGATTCCCCTCCAGGTATTTGCAGCAAAATGCCATCTTTCAAATTGCCTCATCATCACTATACATCTATGCCTGTGCCTAAGCCTAAGATTGTTTCTTTTCAATTGACGCTGAGTCAGTTAGAAAAATTGTATTTTGCGTCAGATAGCTGTCGCTGGTGCTTCGGGGGCTTTGATTGGAAGAGGCTGGAACTTTGAGGCGCTGATGGGACGGCGGGTAAGCGGGGCACGCCTGGCGATGCCGGGAAGGCCGGTGAAAGGGGCCCACAGGGTCCGCGCGGCTTCCCCGGACGCAACGGAGCTCTGGGGCTGCCGGGCAGGCCAGGACCGCAAGGTTCGTGAGCCTGGGATAAGCTGACCCTCTGGCAGACTGCTAGTGAAGGCAATTGGGAATTAGCCAACCCTCTATGAGACTGCCAGGGGAGGATAATGAAGGATGTTTGCAGGTCCGGCAGGGGAGAAAGGGCAGCCGGGCAGAATGGCAGAGAATGGAATTGTGGGACCGCGTGGGCCACCTGGAGAGGATGCCCAGTACTGCCCCTGCCCGCGAAGGGGCTAGTGATGCAATCGATTGCTTTTATTGCGATTGGATGTCTGAATCTGCGAAAGCAATCGAAAGAAAAGTTACTGACTATGGATTAGCTACATTCGCAATACGAAAATTTCCTGCGTAATGGGGAAGGTCCGTTATAATTAACTGTTTTGAGCCACATCATGTTTTGAGAAGCATCAAGTTTTGCGACACACCAAGTTTAAGATCCACCACTAAGGTACCAGAACCAGATAAGTCGCATGCCCCAAGGAAGGAGATGGATTTCTTGATTATAGATTCATAAACAATACGCTGTAGCTAAATTTTAATTCATTAAAACAGTCGGTAATAAACCTGGGCCGCGATATGATTGGCAATTGCCAAGAATACCCTTAAAACAATTCAAAAGCAAACTTCGATTACGCTTTGTGTTTCCGAGTGATATTAATTTGGGATCTATGAGGCTCTTCTTTTTCAGCAACGTTGCTTGCAACTATGAAGTGCTATTGTATAGGTGAGGGTGAGGTTTGTGAAAAGTGAGACCAGAAATGGTAAACCACTTTGCAGCATTTTAGAGCCAAGCAGCTTGTGAAACCCAAACTAAATGTATTGATGATGTGTTTATGTCTTGCTTTGAAGCTGAACTCAGTACCATCTAAAACAGCTGTATCTGTTTCGTTTGAGTTGAGGTCATCTTGACAGATAAAACTCTTTTCGATACTGGCTGAGTAAAAGTGACCCCCAAAAGTGTGGGGGTCGAAGGCCGATCCCAGAAGCAGTGCAATACTGGGCCAACCCGTGGCAGAAGGGAAGCAAGCCTCCACATTCCGCCTGTTCACAAAAATCAGATAATCTCATTGTCCCCAATAGGGGACGTATCAGAGATTAAGCTGATAAGAACAGATACTACACTTTGATCTTAGCCAAAAGGCCGAGAAGCGATGCCTTCACAGACTCACCCAGCAATCATATTTCTGTCCCACCACATGAGGCCTCTAGGTAGTAAATAGAAGTGCGCAGTTTGATTGCCTTTTTGAAGAAATTTGCAGTTTCTTTTACCAGTTTGATAGTTTAGTCATATCTTACATGTAATTTAAATTGGCATTGTGATAAAAAGTAACGTGAAAAAAGTGAAAAAAGTAATTTGAAAAAAGGAGGGAAGTAGGTTAATGTTGTACTTGTACGAAGCAATCTGCGTTGTCTATTTAGCCTAATGCGCCGTGAAAATGTAGGTATTCATGGAGAGTTGAGCGAGATCGATAAACGCACCATACACTGGTCGTCTACTCACTAATGGCGTGTTTCTCAGAAGTAAGCATCTATATATACGAGTTTCATTGCTATACTCTTGTCATTTCAATGACATATACTAAAATTGGAACAATACAGAGAAGATTAGCATGGCCCTGAATAGATTGGAACGTTACAGAGCTGAAAAAAAAGTTGGAACGCCACTCAAATTTGCGTGACATCCTGTCGGCGCAAGGATGACACGCAAATTCGTGAAGCGTTCCAAATTTTTACCTTTTTTGCACCCAAAATATATGCAAAAACCATATTTACAACAGCTTAACTTGGCCCGATCCAATGAAAGGCAAAGCAGAAGTGTGCACCGCCCACCAGGTCCTTTGCGTCATTCACTTCTTCCCCAGAAAGGCACTGAATTTGGCAGGATTGTGAAATCTAGTCCTACTTCAGAGGTCAGATGAGACTAGGCTGTTTGTGTCATTGAGGCAAGAAATGAGCTGGGGAGCTGGGAGTACAAACCCTGGACAAAAATTCCAACAAAACTGCGTCCCTCACCGCAACTGCTTTGCTTTCCTCCTTTGCAGCTGCAAAGTAAAATAGGCTGAAATCACATAACCAACCAAGAAAAGCAAAATTCTGGCTCGCATTTTATCGAGAAAATTTGAAAAAGTAGAAGAAAAGTTTTTAGATAATGAGAAGAATATTTGGGTTCATTTATATGCCAACAATCGAAGGAGTTTGTTTAAGCGATCATTGGAAAAAATCTAATTAACCATAAACTAAAATTAGGTGTCGTCACTTTACTGTGTCGATTTACTTTCTCGCTCGATCTATACTTCTGCACTGCACTAGATTGCTTTTTTGGGACCAATTCATTTTTGAGTTATGTCATGCGTAGAATCAGCAGCAATGAATCATGAATTGTAATTTTTCTTCATATGACATGTAAGTTCACTCATAAATATTTCACCTTTTTAGAATCTATTAATATTTGCAGCATTTTAGAATTATTTTTAAAATATTCCGGCAAGCAAATAGACACTGTGAATAGACTCTCGACATGTTTTAAAGACGGCTAACTAAGTGATCGTAAAGGCAGCCACTTTTCAAAAGAACTTGTCGAATGGGAAATTTTTGACCGCGGCGCGCCCCGACGGGCCGCTCCGCGGTCTATAGAGGTTACTAAACTTTTGTCCTCATGTGTATATATATATATATATATATCTGGAAATGCTGGCCCCGGGCGAATTCTCAACGGATTGGGACAAACTTTTTTTTTCCTGAAAGGTTATGCAATTTTAGGAAGATCTGGAGGGGTGGAACCGGTTTTCGAGCATTTGAAACATTACTTTTTTGGGTAGAAAGGCTTGAAAATTGCAATATACAGTTTTTGCGCTGTAGCTCCTGTAATCTTGAGAATTCCACAGAAGACTTGAGTTTTTTTGTTCACAAGTCGTATATAGCAATTCCAAATCTGTGCTTACTTTTGAAAATGGTTGAGAAACCACAGACTTACTTTCTTGAGTGAAAACTTTCCCGCGCGACAATCTCATCAATAATTAGTAACAGCTGAACGGCTAAGAATTGCACAGAAGACTTGAGTTTTTTTGTTCACAAGTCGTATATAGCGATTCCAAATCTGTGCTTACTTTTGAAAATGGTTGAGAAACCACAGACTTACTTTCTTTGAGTGACAAACTTTCACGCGCGGCAATGTCATCAATAATTAGTAACAGCTGAACGGCTAAGAATTGCACAGAAGACTTGAGTTTTTTTGTTCACAAGTCGTATATAGCGATTCCAAATCTGTGCTTAATTTTAAAAATGGTTGAGAAACCACAGACTTACTTTCTTGAGTGACAAACTTTCATGCACAGCAATGTCATCAATAAGCAGTAACATCTGAATGGCTAAGAATTGAACAGAGGACTTGAGTTTTTTTGTTCACAAGTCATATATAGCGATTCCAAATATGTGCTTACTTTCGAAAATGGTTGAGAAACCACAGACTTGCTCTTAGCAGTGACAAAATTCCATGCATTCATAGTGTAAGCTGGAAGGTGGTGCGCTCCGCGGTCACCTATTGCGCTTTGCGCCATATACTTGTTTATTGAAATTTTTGCCTATTTCTTCTGACTTGTGACTTTTTCGTTCCACCACTGAAATTTCAGCAAAGTGTGACATGCAACAAACGCGAGCAGCAAACAGCTAACTCGGCAAAAGAAAAGAAGGATCGGAGGAAATGGTATAAGTGACAGGGATTTCTCGACTGACTGCTAGAAGTTGAAAAATAGATGAAAAACCTCAAAGATCCGGCTTGAGCAGTACGATACATTTTTAGGCACTAAAATATTTTCAATAGCAATTTATTTTTTTAATTTTTAACTACCTTTAAGCTATTTAACAACGGATTATCATTTGTCAAGAGTTACTCGCGTTATTGGCCATGCCACTATTTATTGCATATTTCTTTTACAATCGTCCCATCCCCATCCTAACACTGCGCCATCTTTTTGTCCGGAAGGTGAACGTTGGCCTCCTGCGCTTCTGTCCATCCACCAGCGTCGGAAGACCGGACTGTGACAGGCCAGAATTTCTTTTTCAAAGATTTTTCCCTTCTTCAGAATGAATTGCTTCAAACTTATCTAAATTATATGTCGCTTATGAATTTTACTCAAGATTATTATTTTGAATTTGAAAAACGAAATTCGGCCAACCTTGGGAACCCAGAGTTGGCGCCCTTCCACGGTGAGGGAGACGCTGAATACCTCCGACTGGCTCTGGAATACGTCCGGAAATGTCGTCTCTTCTGCCATCCCCTTGCTTCCCAACTTCGCTTAAGCAATGAATAGGCTCCTACAAATTATGTTTTTTTGAGGTTGACAGCGTTTATGCAATGTTAAAAATGAACAGGCGCCGAGTAATCGGATGCGATGTTTCTGAAGGACTATCCATGCGTTCCGCTGCAGAGGCCAGTCTGTTCGTCTTCAGGAAAAGAGCTGGACAAGGAGCAAAGGAACCTTGTATTGAATTGAACCTTGTATTCGTAGCGGCGGTCCCGGAAGGCCTAAACACTTTCCACGCAGAAGGAGGTCTCAAGCTGGCAAATCAGCGTCTGCCGTTCCTCCATCCGCGTCTCCTCCTGCCACCCGTACGCATTCCGACAGTGCTTTCAACATCCTTTAACCTTCTCGAATGGATGGTGTTTGACATGCTCTTTAAGTTTCAAATGTGGGCTGAAAATGTGACTATCTAAGTTTTCCTGGGCTTCCATTTATTTCTGATAGCAAAACTAGGCGGCTTTTGATGGTTATTGTTCATGCAGCAATGTGCTTAGTCTTGCTTGTAATGCCAACAATGACATATAACATTCATACATGCACTCTAAAAATTGCCAGCATGCCTATTAGGTATTATTAAAGGCTCTGCAAGAAAAGAGCATTTCATAACAGCATTACAGCATATAGTTACAAGGACACGCGGTAACAGGAGCTTCCACTTTAGTAACTTCAAAGGTTTAATCTGTCGAAAAACTGACATCTAATGTTCTGAGCAATTGAAGAAGATGCGCTTCCTTATGATAGCTGTTGCCTGTTTCTGCGCCATCAGCGCAGCCACGAAAATTGATCTTCAATTTCTTCAGTATTTCGGTATTTATTTTTAAAATCTCCTATATTTGTCCGGTTAGCCAAACAATTGCAGCATCGATTAAAAGGCTGATGACCAGGATCCCCCCCAAGGCTTTTACCGGCCAACCAAGCCAGTTTTGGACCAACCAAGGGTTTTGCCCCCCCCCCCCCCCTCAAGGCTTCTACCCCCCCCCCCCCAACTTTTGCCCCCCCCCAAAATTTGCCTTGTATTCTTGTTTGTGTCCAGCTTTAAGGCTTCGCAAGCGAAGCCTACGCAGTTGCTTGTCTAGTTTGCATTCAGCTTTAAGGCTTCGCAAGCGAAGCCTACGCAATTGTCACTATAAAATTTTTTTGACTAAGCCTAAGCCTTTTATAGTGTCAGTATACCACGAGTTTGATGTACTCAGAATAAATGTACCTATAGTAAAAAGGGATTTTGGCATTTGGGGGGGGGGGATAATGGTCACCGAAATCGATGACCAGGATCCCCCCCAAGTGCAAAAACATCAAAAATCGCTTTGAGAGCATGACCATACGTACATAGATTACTGATTTTGGGGGGGGGGGGGATACTTACGTGGGGGGATACCGGCTCACTCCCAGAATCCCCCCCCCCCCCCCAACGGGGTTGCCCCCCCCCCCCCCAAGCGTTTGCCCCCCCACCACTGACGTGTCCCCCCCCCCTCGTACAAATCCCCCCCCCCATCGACGAGTCCCCCCCTAGCATTTTTTCTACTTATCTTGAATACAGCTTGGATACTGATTCTGTTTCCCCTCTTAGGCTTAGTCAAAACCCGTGTATACTGTGGCAGTACCAAGTATAGTTGCTTAGAGACCCGCAAACATAGGTGATAAGCTCAAAAAGTACTTGTTTTCTTTTCCAATTTTCCCCCCCCCAAACTAAAATTTTTCCAATTGTCCCCCCCCCAAACGAAAATTTTTCCAATTGTCCCCCCCCCCCCAAACGAAAATTTTTCCAATTGTCCCCCCCTCAAACGAAAATTTTTCCAATTGTCCCCCCCCCCCAAACGAAAATTTTTCCAATTGTCCCCCCCCCCAAACGAAAATTTTTCCAATTGTCCCCCCCCAAACGAAAATTTTTCCAATTGTCCCCCCCCAAATGCCGATTTGCCGATTTGAGCACTGATTGAGCACCTTGCACATGGTTAGGAGCATCTTAGATTTGGGGGGGGGGGGTTCGACCATGGGGGAGGGGCAGATGCGTTGGGGGGCCGGCAGATGCGTTGGGGGGGGGGGGGACCCCCCCCCTTGGGGGGGGCAAACGCCATGGGGGGGGGATTGTGGGAGTCAGCCGGGATACCTCACAGGTGGGGGGGGGGGGGTAAAACGTTGAGGGGGGGTAGAAGCCTTGGGGGGGGGGGGGATTCTGGTCATCAGCCGATTAAAATTATCAGTAAGTCTAACTATCTTAGATTGATTAAAAGGTTCACTGAAAACTTGGTACAGTGGAAAACTTGGTACAGGGAAAACTTGGTACAGTGGAAAACTTGGTACAGGGAAAACTTGGTAGAAGGGAAACTTGGTACAGATGCACTAGCCAAAAAAGGACTAGGAGTGTGGTAAGATGGGGACGGGAAGTGGGCTTTCTTTACTCAGTCCAGCAGGAGCATAGAGTGAAGGAGGCAGAGCCGAGCACAGACAGGCGACAGTTATTATCACTACGCTGATCACAAGGCTGCATGATGAAACACTTCCTATGCTGGGTCTTCCCACAAACATAAGTGCTGCTAAGACCCAGACCCTTCCGTGCTATGCACGACAGCTAATCATTGCGAGGTGTGCAAAGCAAATCTTGAGCTGGGAAATCTCTGAATTGTGCAGCTAACTTCTGCGTTGTTTTCAGTTTTGTGAACACATGTATAGATAAGTTTGTTTACCAAGTTTTCCCTGTACCAAGTTTTCAATGTACCAAGTTTTCCCTGTACCAAGTTTTCCCTGTACCAAGTTTTCCCTGTACCAAGTTTTCCACTGTACCTAGTTCTCCTTGTACCAAGTGTTCCCCGTACCAATTTATCCTTGTACCAAGTTACCCAAAGTACCAAGTAGTCCACTGTACCAAATTTTCTTGTTACCGATTAGAAGGCGTTTTTGAGAAGTCATACTCGAGAAAATTGAAATTGTTAAGTTTGTCAAAAAGTCAAAAAAATTAATTTCATTTCAGCCAACATTAACTGGAAGTATGTAGGTATTACCGTCAATTAAAAGCCATTAAACGTGGGGTAATTAAGAGAAGCTTTTCTTTTAAAACTTTTGGCAGAATCTTCTCCTCAAGACAATTGTACGCCAGCTGTTTCTAGATGAATGCAAGTGCACAAGTGGCTGCAAGTGGTTCTGCCAACGCAACTACGATACAGATGAGACGAAAGAGTACTGCTTCCAAAACTGCTGCTGTCCGCAAGTCAGATATTTGCGCTTATTCAAATAAAAAGCACGCCAATACCCTATACTTTTGCCTTATTGGGTTGGCAAAAATGAAGCTTTGGCGGAATCTCAGCACCCAGCCACTCTTTCTGAAAGAGGTATATTAATTGAAAACGACCTACAGCATAAAAGCAATGTAAGCCCATCGTTAAACAAAAATCTATGAATGGTGCTGTAACTTACTAAGACACAAAAAGATACAAATATACTACTGCATGAAAATATATATCTAGTACTATGATTGGTATATTATATGTTTTATGCGTGATAGTGAGTATGCTGCTAAATGACTGGATAACTATATGTAAGGAAAAAAAAGATAAAAAGTATTTAAAATAAAAAAATATGGCTTTTCTATAGATAAAATTAAAGTCATCACCAAATGGCTATATAAAATTTCTCCTCTCGTTTGTGGGTATTTTTTCTTATTTTTGGAGTTTTCTTTCGTGTGTGTATTTAATGATATATATATTTATATCTGTCAGTAGTTAAGTATTGTATGGTTATGTTTGTGAGTGATTTCTATCCCATGGCGTGTACCTGTCTTCCTTCTTATATATCCAAACTGCACTCAGGATCGTAGAGATAAGATCATTAGATTCAAGAAAACTTCTGTTAGAACATTGGGGGGGATAGAAAAGAAAAATTTTTACAAAAAGGAGGTGAGTATGAATGAAGTAGTTTTCAACTAAGATAAACTGCCAAACAAGTTTCTTTGCGCTGTGAGGATATAGCAGATTGAAAAAAGGAATAAAATCATTTCATAAAGGCGTAAACAGTTGAATGGGTGAAGATACAAGTAGAAATCGGTGATAGATACAAAGTTCAAAAAATTGGGTACTGACTTTTTTCTGATGAACACCAGAGAAATAAAGATCGCCGCAGTTATGCCATAAAGTTAAGAAAGGGTGTCAAAGGGTCAATTTAGTGTACAGTTCCGACATATCTTGAAGTTAAGGATTTCTCGGATTTCCACCAATTTAGTCTCAAATTCATGAATAGTTGGTGAAAAAGTTCACGAATAAATGACAAATTATAAAAACCTGAATATCTCTGGAAGAAAGTGAGTTTCAACTAAGGCTTAGCTTAGGCCTTCATTCCCTATACTCAGCTAAAACCGTTTCAATGACCTAATTTGAATTTTTAAATCCTTTGGGACACCCTCTCTTAAGAAAAGAATATTTTATGGACATTGGTTCTGCAGAAACATTTCAAGCGTCAATAGGAGAAAAAGAATTTTTCATAAGCGTTGCTAAACAATGACTTGTTTCTCGGCGTCTTCTACGGTCTGACTCGCAGCTGCGAAGTAGAAGCAGCAGTGCTGGGCCTGAAATTTTGAAGTTTTCAAGTTTTGCACAGCCATAATCAACAAAAAGCAAGCACCCGGCGCTGTCGGAACTGCCGGACGTGGCTGAGCCGATTCTGGCTCTGGCCCTGGACGAGGCTGAGATAGGGCTGCAGCTCAAGGCCCTCGGTGCCCTGGAGCTGGAGCAGGCGCAGACTGGCAGGCAGGGCGGCGATGATGGGAGCCAGATGGACGGTGGGCGACGATTGGGGCTCGGCCGGCCAGACTAGTGGAGGCTTGGCAGGCAGACAGAGGCTGGTGAGGCTGGTGAGGCGGGCGATGGCTGTGGCCATCTTCTGCAGATCAAAGGCCGTGGTCGGCACTCCCGAGATCCGGAGGCGGCAGAGGCTGGCCGGCAGCGTCACCAGACGATCCTGCGGCCGGCGCTCAACCATGCTCCCCAGCTGAAACTCGTGCAGGCTCACCAGCTGTAGCTTGGGCGCCAGCTCAGCCAGGCGGGGCGCGGAGACGAGACAGTCGAGGGCGCAGGTGCGGAGCTGCTTCAGCACCCGGCTGCCGTAGAGAGAGACTTTCTGAGAGCCGCCTTGGCCGAAGAGCTGGAGGTGGCGGAGACCGGCCGGCAGTTGGTCCAGACTGGCCCAGGGCAAGGATCGGGTGTGGGCGAAGACTATGAGGCGAAGCAGCTGGCGGAAGGCTCCGAGGGCGGCCCAGTGAGCGGGCTTATAGATGGTGGTCGTGAGGCTGAGCAGGTTGGGTGCCAGAGGGCCGAGAGCCGGCAAGGGCATGGGGCTGAGGCCGGAGGAGATGCAGCGGAGGGCGGGCTTGGCCAGGCTGCCCAAGGACGCGGCACGGTTGAAGTGAAGGCTGTGCAGGGTGTTCGGAAGGGCGTCCCAGAGGCCGGCCGTCATGGAGCAGTTGGAGAGGCAGAGACTTCGAAGACTCGGCCAAACTCCTGCCTGGATGAGCTGGGCCAGCTCAGCCTCGTTGACCCGGCCGAGGCGGAGATGGGTGAGGCGAGGGAGGCGGAGGTCCGCTGGAGGGAGGCCTTGGACGAGGGTGAGACGACGCAGTTGATCTGCCTGTCCCGGTCGTTGGAGCAGCTCTGCCAACTCCTCTGCTGTCTGGGCTTTGATGCGGTGGAAGGTGGTGTGGTAGTGGGGCGGGAGCTGTTGAGCCGAGCGCCCGCTGGGGTTGTCCGGTAGGGCTGGGAGGAAGTGGTGGGGAGAGCGGACGCCGAGGGCTTGAGAGACGCCGCACAGCTCCTCCGGCTCAGAGCCAGAGAGCGCCGCCAGCACCTTGCCCAGCACCGAACGCAGCACCGCCACCCTTCGCATGCCTTTCTCGTCCATTCTGAAAACCTTTCCTGATTGGCAAATCGGTCAATGGGGCAGAGCGGTAGGTTAGGTTGGTAGGTTAGGCAGCAGAAGGAAGCTATGTGCGAGGAAGCTGGTGTGAGATGCCTTCTCGCGCTTGCGCAGTTCCGTCTGAGACCCAGACTTTAGTTCGGGTTTGGGTACTGCAGAATACTAGTGATTTTGCAGATAGACATTAGATGGCTGAAATTTTAAATGTAGAGGATAGGTTAGAGGAGCGATCCCTAATTTATTAAAGGATATAGCCAATTTGGCTTTACGCTTAGTTTTAGTGCAGAGGATTGAAGTGTTTTCCTTCTTGCTCTACCATTTTGGAAGGCTGAGGGGAGAAAGAAGCAGGCAAAACAATTCAAAAAAGGTCCTTTACTTTCGTCCATAATTCCATGGAAGCTGGCTGTTGGCTGGGCTGAGATAAGTTGGAGGAAACTTATTCAATTTCAGCAAATTTTTGATTAAACTAAAAAACAATGCCTTGCACAATATGCCTTTTACTCGGTTCATTTTCATCATTGGTTGAAAAGAGGCCCACTTTTGGCTTGCCGATGGCACCTTATGTATATTTATGAACGCAATCACCGAAATATACCACAAACCATTGTACATGGCAGTCAAAAAGCGGCACAAATATCACTGCTACTTCCTGTAGCCATAGCCATAGTCCCCATAGTCGCCTCCATAGTCATCTCCATAGTCGTTGCCATAATAATCGTCTGAAAACAATTTTTCTGCAATAATTCTATTTTACATTTTCCCAGCCCACATTTCTTAGAGAGCATGCAAAGAGACAAAACTAGTTTGAAAAGGACAAACTAAAATTTGGAGCTGGCTGGCTAATAGTAATCGCCAGCACCTTGGCCGCCGTAATCATCGCCACCTCCTCCATCTCCATCTCAAATCACATGACGGCCATGCTGCATGCTGTACAGAAGGGCCTAAGGTCTCCTTCATGCTGTTAGCGGGAGATAAGGAAGGGATCGGGTTAGGACAAAGATTCAGAAGAAAGACTACTCTGTTTGGCCTTCTTCTTCTTGCCGTTCTTGCCCTTCTTCTTCTTATTCTTATCCTTCTTCTTTTTCTGCTTGTCCTTGCCGTCCTTCTTCTTCTTCTCCTTGTCCTTCTTCTTCCCATCCTTTCCTTTGCCTTTGCCTTTTCCTGCTACCTTCCTGGAAGCACAAGCGGAGAGCATCAGATATCCAAAACAGAGGGCAGGTGGATAACCTGAGGAAGATATGGCAGCCGAATATGTCCAGCATGCAGTAGTCGGCCTTCTCCCCCTCCTCCACCTTCTCCATGTCCTCCTTGGAGACTTCGCCTGCAAGCAAAGGGGTGGAAGGGGGGAGGGAAGCTGTGGTCTGCCAAGAGGCTGCCTCCGTGATCGAAGCTGTAGCTGCAGGTGGAGTACATGGGGTCGCGTATCACGATGGCCGCCCACTTGCCGCCCATCTCCTGCCCTGCCTGTCCAATTCATCTCATCCTTACTCTGCGCCACACTACTGCCTCTTCCTCTCTTTCTACCGGGTGTGGAATGAAGCCTTCAAGCGTTTGGAATATATACGCAGAAGACTTCATTCCCTTCCCGGTAGGCCAGCATATCTGTCCAGCTCACCAACCCGTCGCTTGAGCTCGGAGGCCGTCTTGCGAGCCTCGGAGCAGGCGCCGTACTGGTGGCTCCAGAGGTCCGTCACCACCTCCCGAATGAGGACCTTGAGGCCGAAGTTGGGGCATCGGATCCAGCCTGGGTCTCGACCCTCTGCGGTCATCCAATCACTCTCCTCAGCCACTTTCAAGATTGCAGGGGGGCCTTACTGGCCTGCCCCCCGGCATTGATGACGAAGATGTTGGGCACAACGGCGGCAGTGCCTGCTGCTGAGGTTGGGTAGGTGTAGCCGCTCCGCTGGCCGTAGCCGGCGTAGCTGTTGTAGGGGTTCACGTAGGGCGAGGAGAGCGGGGAGGAGAGGCCTGAAGGCAGCATTATTGAGTTTTCCATTGATTGCTTTTGAGCTTGGATTAGACCGGAAGCCCCAACCCCGGCCAGGTAGTTGATGGCGCCGGTGCCAGAGCTGCCCATCGCTGCAATTGGCATCAGTTGGAAAAAGGCAGTTGCAGCCAATTTCCGCCGATATTCAGACAGTTTATAAGACACAGTACTTGTGACAAAAACTTATTTCACTACTTATACCTAGATCTTATCATGGACCGCATGAGTTTACCAGCTTCCTATCTATGGACTGTCGATGTGCTGGTTTTTTTAATATCATTCCTTGATGTGAAATTAAGATGATTATTTAATAATACATTACTAGAGTGGTTAATGTCAGAAACATTAGAGGTGCGGTTTATTGGGTCAAATTGTATAATATGTTTGTTAGACGAATAAAAAAGACTACAAGCAGCAAAACAAAGGTTAAATTGACTGAGTGACCAAATCTGGGCGCAAAGGCTTCATTCCAGTACCGGGTGCAGTGTTCAGACTAGGATAACAGCCTCGCCACATTCCTCACAAACGTCTTCCCCTTCCATCTTTTCTTTTCCGAGTGATGTTCTTCCGAAACAGGCACCTCATGCTCTCTTTGCGCAGTTTGATGCCCTTGCTTTTAGGTTTTACCGCATTCTTGAATCATAGACACACGACAAGTATTTATGATCTATGGATTGTTTTTGATGAATTGAACATTAATTATTAACTGCATTAATAACGCACAAATGTATGAAACATTAATAATTGTAATTAAAGGCTTAAGTACTGAATAAAATCCCAGGACGGCAGATTTAAGATCATGAGTCTGGGTTTTATTTTAGGCTGATTTAAGTGTGCTCATCGTTTGGAGCGGTTTCTTTGGTATTTTTGAAAAAAAACAGCGCAAGAAAAGGTGCAAAAATGGCTGTGAACAAGCTAAAAACAAATTGCCACTTTGGAAATTTATTTAATTTCGCATCCGGGCCTCCTTTATTAATTTTACTACCTCGACACTCCATTATATCAAAGGTCAGTCATGCCTCCATGATCTTATCTATGTGCTGCCCGTCAACGCAAACCACTCAAATCGTTGAAATATCAAACTTTCGCTCTCCTTCAGGCGAAAGCCGTCCTGCACTGCCTTGTTGATGAAGCAGTGGTTGTGGCCCTGCGCCAGGGTGAATAGAAGAGCCATACAGAGAAGAAGGAGTTTGAAAGGAAGAGCAAACATACTGCAACAGGGTCCAGCTCCACAGGCGGAGGCATGCCTCCGAATTGGGCCCCACTAGCAGCCGACACCAGCAGGCACATCAGCGCCCGCATCTCCGCCGATTTCTCACACTGCCACTGCCCTGGAATGCGTCTGGCCTCCACTAAGGGCGGAGGTCGTAAGTTAGTCGCGGCTGGGTCATTAGCCGCTGTTGCTTTGGCTCGCGTGCGCGGAGGGAGGATGGAGGGCGGAGGATTCATCGATGCCACGATGTGATAGCTTGATGAATGGCCGCTGCACTCTTCGGCCCTGGTTTGTGGAGGGAGGGGTGGCCAAAATCGGAGGTTGATGAAAGAGGGGGCGGAGAGCACTTCCGATGCGGCAAAAAGGAGGCCGCAATGCCTGTCCTGCTCTGCAGCCGACGATATCGCAGAGCAGCATCTGGCCTGCTCAGATGGGTTGTGCTTGTGCTTGCAAGCATGCAGGCGCAACATCGGCCGATGAAAATTGCTGACTGCTGCTGTTCTGTCCAAAACAGCTCATCAGTGCCGCACCCTGGCTGCCTGTTGTGATGGCGTGCTGCATATTTCAGCCCCTGTCTCGCCCTGAGTGGTCATTAAAACCTGTCCACTGGGTCCACCTCGTGAAAGTGTGTCTCGCCAGTTTTGCTTTATTGAGAGTGAGAAGTGGAGTGCAAGATAGGCAAAAAGTGGTCAGTTGGTGATCAGCAGAGTGTCTGGCGCAGAATGGTCAGGGCCTGGTCCACGTCTGCAGCGGTGATGCACATGGGGGGCTGGATTCGGATGACCTACAAATGAGCTGCCTGACCTACTTGCTATGCTCCTTCGAGCGTGAAAACGATGTAAATGATGGGGTACTGAGAAGGAGCAGTGATTAAAATGAGCATGGTTGTAGTTAGGGGGCAACGTTTTTGTAGAGGCCGCCAGAGCCGACCAGAAGACCGGCGTTTTTGATGGCCTCTTGTATTCCGCCCATACGCTCTAGGGGCAACGGCTCTCGAGTCTCCTGTCAGGCAGTTTGTCCGTTGTTGGTGCTGAATGAATATTTTTCAGGAATTAGTGAGAAAGGGGTGTGGTTTTTCTAGTTTCTTCTTAATTTTTAGCTGAGTATCCCTGAGATGCTGCAGGGGTATAGGGCGAGTAGGGAAGAGGAAACCTTGTTGGCGACGAGTTCGATGCCCAAAGAGGAATGAAGAACCTGGATGGATTCGATGATGGCAGCGGCCAGGCTGCCCTTGGCCATGGAGTGTCGCAGGAGGTCATCCACCTGCTCTGCGTAGGCGTCGCCAGCCGAGCAGACGCCCTCAGCACAATTGCACTGCCTGTCCGTCTGCCAATCGCCATATATTTTCTAGCCTCTCTTCTCCAAGCAATGTGGCTCATGCCTGTGCTGGGGAATCGCGACAGCGGCTGCCGCCCCAGGGGCCGCGGTACGGGTCCGGGTTCACCGTCTGCAGGCATTTAAGAAGTTTTTCATAGTAAATAAAAAAAACATTGCACACACTTTGAACATATTTAGGCAGATACATTTATGAAACTCAAAGTTCCGGGATAGATTTCACGTTTAGAAAGTGCCGAATACTTGTAAAGAGAAAGCCCACCCGACTGACGTTGGCAAAGCCGGCCACTGGCTGTTTCCAGTTGCTCAGGTTGGTGACGGAGGCCACAGCCTGGGTGAGGCCGTGGTAGCTGAAACATCGGTCCATTGAGCTCTCCGCAATCGATATTTGGCCTCTTGGTGTGTACCCGTTGCGTAGGGAGAGGATGTGAGAGTTGCCGGTGTAGAGCTGGGCCAGCAGCAGTGCCATGTCGTTGGCCTCCGAACCGCTGTTCACAAAGTACACCACCTGGGGGAGGCCAAAGGGTATTTTTTGGAATTAATAAAAAATTTAATTTCATTTTAAATTTTAATAAATATTGATATTTTTATGAAATTGAACTTTTTTAAAATCGTTTTTTTTGCAATGAAGGCTGGCTTGGGCTGGTCAGAAAAAACCTTGAGAGGTTCTGGGAATTTGGCCAGGAGCTTCTGAGCGTACAGGTGCTGGGGCTCGGTGAGGTAGATCTGAGTGGTGTGCCAGAGCTTCTGCATCTGCTCCTGCAGGGCTGCGTTGATGCGCCTGTGGACAATTGGATAAGTTGCAAAATGGAGGCATTTGAAAAAAAGAAAGTCTACGGATGACAGTGGCCAACGCTGACGGTGACAATGCCGCCAAAGAGGTCCAGGTATTTCTTTCCGCTGCTGTCCCACAGGTACTGCATAGAGCCCTAAAGAGGTAGGTTTTTTAGGTCTTGGACAAAGCCATGAGTTTGTGCAGTTTTTTCGCCAGTTGGAATGCTAGTTCTTAGAAGAGAAACCTTTTTGATGAGCAACGGCTCCTTGTAGTACGGCGCTAGAGATGGGGAAAGGAGGTCGCTGTGCAACCCTTTCACTGCCTCCAAGCTAAGTTCGGCCTGCAAACTTTTGCTTGAAAACATATGCACTTAAAAAAACCAAAGCAATCACTCTTTCATGAGTCGAAAAATAATAATTCACAAAATCCCAATAAAAATCAATTAAAGAGCAAACGTTGACGGAGGCATGTCGAAGCTTGGAAAGGCGCATCCTTAGGTATTTTTTGAGCGAATCTGTTTGTGGCTCACTAACTTCTACTTTGCAGATAAGCCCCAGCCAGTCCAGAGTGTACACAAGTGCGCAGACAAACACAGGCCTGCCATAGGCGGTCTCAAGTTTTTGAACCGCCTGCTTTTGCTCAAACCGGCGCCTTCCTCAAACTCCTGCCCATTGACGACCAAACTGCGCAGTAGAGTGCACGAAATCTGTGGCCCCCTTCTCTCTACGATAGAGAGGCTTGCCATTGAACACGCTTTCTCCCCCGGCTGCACCCTGGCAAAGGGAAATTTGCCTTTGCTCAGAAGGCGGTGGAGAGATGGAGAGCCCTTTTCGCTACATTCACCTGGTAGTTGGCGTAATCTCTTCTGCACTTGTCATTTCGTGCCTCCTACTAGCCTTCGGATCCCACTTTGCTCCCCCTTTTTTGTTCTGTGCTCATTCTTCTTCTTTACTCTTTGGGAAAGTCATTGGAGCAATTTTCCCACCTACACAATTCGCCGGGCACCCTGAATCTCATTCGCGAATGGGCACTTTTTCTGCTTGGGGTTTTCATCCGGTCTTGTACGTCAGTAAGCTCATCCCAAGGCGCGTAATTCAATAAACCCAAGAGTGTTCTGAAGGCAGGGTGGGGTGTTAAGGATGGAGGGCGGGTGATGGAGAAGCTGGGGAAGGCGGTGGAGGGCCTGCGCGGCCTGGTGGACGGCAGCGCCAAGGGCACCAGCCTCGCCAAGGACAAGCCGGAGCTCGTGCACACGATCACCGGACACCTCAACAACGTCGTCGCCAAGTTACCCTCACCATTCTGCCTTTAAGCGATGTATGAGTTGGCCAGACCTGGCCAAAATAGGCAGTAGAGGGAAACGTAGCTTCTATTCCACGCGATGATGATTGGATTTATCGCTGGGTTATACCAGATATGCAACAGGACTGATGGACAAGATCAAGATAAGGGGCAATAACTTGATTGAAGGTCTCACGAGGACTACCCGAAGCTCTTCTCATCCGGCTGCGAGGTGCTGTTCCTGCTCTGCGACGATGCTGAGGCCAACATTCGCCTTGTTGCCGAGGAAGGCCTCAACCTCGTCTTTAGAGTTACCACCACATATTTTGCTACCCAACAATGCAATGTTTCGCTTTTTAATTAGTCTTTGTTAAAGTAAGCTGCTGTTAATTTGGTTCTGATAAGCCATTCTATACAAATGCTTTCTTGAATTGCGCTTCTGAAGAAGGATGCGTTTCTCAATAAGCTTTAAATCTGTGTGCAGAGGCTAGTGAGCGAGGGCAACGCCACCCGCCTGCACGTGGAGCTCTACCGGGAGCTGAAGCGCAACGGGACCCCGCGCTCCCTTCGCGCCGCCCTCAGTCGCTTCGCCGATCTCGCCCCCCTCATTCGACCCACCAAGTCACGGTGCGCCCTTCTCATTTAACAGATAGAAAGGGTTTGTGAGGTGTGTAGGGGACCTGAATAGGGTCTCTCTATTTCCCTACCAAAGCAGACCCTCTGCCCTTCTCATACAGGGTGATTTATGCAAACTCTTTTCAATCAACTGTTACTTAGGAATATAGGATCTACTAGATATTCCAGGCCTACAGAGCTCTTCCTTACAAAGCTAACCATTTCAGATCTATAAGATCAAATGCACTTGGCACACAAATTTAGCGCAATGTAGGCAGCATCTAATTACATGCTCTGCTAAATTGACACCAAACAATATTTATTAGAGCTTGGGTTACAGTTGATTGAATAAACCTAAATCACGCTTCCTCCTTTAGGATGTTCGCGCAGAGCCTGGCGGAGCCGCTCCGCGCCGTCTGCGAGCGCTCCGAGGAGTCCCTGCTGGAGGCCCTGGAAAGAGGCCTCCCGCCCCTCCTGGCCGTCCTCGGCCCCTTCTTCAGCGACGCGGAGCTTGTCAGCCTTCTCGACGTCCTCCTGCGACGACTCACTCAGGCCGAGACAATTGTGGCTCGGAGGACGGCTGCTCTGCTGCTCAAGGCGACGGTGGCCAGTGCTCGGAGGCCGAGATTGCACCTCCTGCTCCTCCTGGGACGTCTATTGGGTATGGGAGGCTTTTTTGGTGGGTGTACTGGAACTAGGTGGAATGAATTGAAGAGATGGAGCGGAATAGAGTTGGTGGAAAGACATTTAGATCGTTTGCATTCTTCTCCTCCTTTTTAAAGAGAGGAAAAGAGGAATGCAGATGATTAAAGACAAATGTGACCAGCTGCAGTCCTTAATCAAAGTTCCCACCGGCTGACGCCTAGTTTCCCCCCCTAATCAAAGTTTCCCCCCCATGGAGGGGTACCGGCCAACCAAGGGGGGGCCCCCCCCCCCCATCAAAGTTCCCCCCCCCCCCATGAAAGTTCCCCCCCCCCCAAGTTTTAGCTACCACGCACACCCTGCGAAAATCGGTGAAAATAGTCTTGGGGGGGGGGGGAACTAGTCGTCGAAATCGAGGACTAGTTTCCCCCCCCCCAAGGATTTTGACGACTAGTTCCCCCCCCCAAGACACAAATTGCCTTGTTTTGACGACTAGTTTCCCCCCAAGACACAAATTGCCCCAAGACAGAAACTAGGGGATGCATTAGCGCAGGGTGTGTGGTATAGGTGAGAATCTTGGGGGGGGGGGAACTTTGATTAGGGGGGGGGAAACTTTCTTGGGGGGGGGGGGGGAAACCGCTAGGGGGGGTGATAATCCGATGGGGGGGGGAACTAGGTGTCAGCCGTCCTTTCATCTTATTTAGTTCAGATTTTCTAGTAATCGTGCAACTAATCACTCTTCACAGTCCTCATGAGCAAACAAAAGGACTGGAAAAATGGAGAGAGAATTGCAGATTTGGTGATCCCCCTGAACGCCAGCCATTCCATAGCTCAGCGACACGGGGTCCTGCTCTGTCTTCGTTTTCTCTGTCCTCTGATTCAGGTGCCGCAAAGCGTCCAAAAATATTTACCGGTAAAGTTTTCTGCGCTTCCAGAAGTTTGCGGACCTGTCAAAGCAGGAGGTGGAGCGTGAGAGTCGCGGCTTCAAAAGCGCCTCCAAAGCTCTGCCCATTGAGCCTGCGGCCAACGTCAGTCTGGACCAAATGTTTCAGGTGTCCTATGTCCTCTGTCACTTGTGCCCAGCCTATCAATCACACGCAGATGCCCTGAGGTTGAGAATTGTCCAAAAGCTGCCTTGCTGCTTTCAGCCAGTTTATTTTCTGACATCGTCATTTTAGATTTTGTAGTAGAACTTTAAAATTAGAATAGGAATGTGTCTGGGTCAAATGTTTCAGGTGCCCTATGTTCTCTCTCACTTCTGCACGGCCTATCAATATCAACGCTACCCGCTTGAGAAATGTCCAAAAGCTGCTTTGCAGCTTTCAGCCAGTTCATTTTCAGGCATCCTCATTCTAGATCTTGCCAACTAAAGTAGTGGGGCTTTACAGACAGACTGAGAATGGGTAATAAAGGATTGCAGGTGTATGAGCTGGGTCTGGTGGAGGCTTCATCCGGGGAGCCACTCATCGTCTCCGCAGCCCTGGAACTCCTGGCAGCCTTCACGGCTGCTTGCCCTCGCCAGCTCCGCCTCGCCCTGGTGGACCCCGCGGGCCCAGGACCCTCCCGTCTCCAGTCCAGCCTCCCGCTGCCCCCCGCGCCCTCTCCAGCACCTTCGCTTCGTCACGTCCGAAAGCCCAGTTACATTTTATGATTTCATCAATCAAGCTCCTTTCCCAACAAGGATAGAGTGCAGTACACCAATGTCAAAACCCAAGATCTATTAGTTAAATATTTATCACGAATTATATATGATTGTTATGAAACATCAGAAAAAAAGTTTATCGAATATGTTCTCAGACTGTTCCTATCAAATGAAGGTACATGCGGAGGCCTGTCGTCCAAGGCGGGCTCCGAAGCTGACATCTCATCCATGGTGGTGGAGATGGCCCTAGTCGATTCCCGGCCCCTCTTCAACGACTCCACCGAGGTCCCCCTTCCCCATCTCTCCCTTCTTCTGCCCTCAATTCAGCCTACCATTCCAGATCATCTCCGACCCCCTCGGCGCCCTGGACTCATCCGTAAGCCCCCATCTCTATCAACTGACAGCATGGACTCTAAGGCAAACCACCTCTGCAGGTGGAAGGCAGGCTGTTGAACGCAGCCAGTCCAGAGCCAGGCGATCTCAGCAGCGGCGAGGAGTCCAGCTGTTTCTCTCCTCTGCCGCCTATAGAGTCTTCGCTGCTGGACAACCGCCCCGAGTTCAGCCTCGACGAAGGTCTGGCACTGTTTGGCCCTCCACTCGGAAGCCAATACCCCTATTTAGTGGTGGAGGAAGGGCTGGTGTCTCCGGAGCCCATGGAGGAGGCTCAGCCGGTGGACATCGGGGACTACTCCGATCCGGTGCCCTCCGTCCTCTACGCTGCTCGCCTGCTGGCTCGTCGTTTTCTGCTCACTGGAGAGCCTGGTCAGCTGATGCCCGATCGCCAGGTGTGTGGCCCTCATTCAATCGTCTATCTACCCTCCCTGTGCCACCTACTAGCTAATCAGTTGTAACCCAGCCTTCCTCAACCCTCTTATGCCCTCGATTATGCCCTACCTCTACCCTGCCTATACCACTCCCTCCCAATTGCTCGACTCTAGCCCCTTTTACTACCCCTGTACCATTTGCTATCCCCTTGTCAACCCTATTTGAGGTGCGAGTGAGCCACAAGTCCCTGGCCCTGGCCACACTGGCCCAGCTGGTGGCTCTGGCAGAGCCGCTCTGCCTCCTCTCCGAATCCCTGGAGGCCCAGAGGGAGAGCCAGGACTCCGCCCGCCTCCTCCACCTCCTCGGCTACCAAAACCATCCGGACCACGGCCTCCGTGCTGGCAGCGGAGCTTTGGCTGCTGCCCTGCTCAGTCTGGCTCAACCGCCACCGGAGCTCCTCGCCGCTGGCTTGGATGCCCTGCAAACTCTCCTCAGGTTGGCCTGATTGGAGGAGGAATGGAGGGCAGGAAGATGATTGAAGGGAGGAGAGTGGAGTGGTGCTGCGGGAGTGTTGGCGGAGCCTGACGGAGAGGGGAGTGATGGAAGCGCTGCTGAAGGGTGGGCGGTGTACAGAAGCTCTGAGCTTTGTGCGGCAGGCTATTCGACTCACGGACAACTCCTACTGGCTGCTTAAGGTTCCTTATTTGGTCGTTTTCAGGTGATTTTGTTGAGTGAGGTGAGTTGTAGACAGCCTTGGCGGAGTTCCTGGCCAGCCTGGACTGGTGCCTGGTTCGGGAGCTGGAGCTGCGGTATTGGGTAGATACCGATTTGATCAGTTGAACTAGAATGCAAAATGGGAAATGGGATTGGAGCAAAGTGAAGAGCTGGAGGGGCAAGCTTGGGCTGCTTTTCTGACCAGGCTGCTCGGAGACGGCGATGCCAGGGTTCGCGACGCTGCTGCCAAGCTTCTGCCTCGGTTACCATTCTTGTGCTTTCTGCGGATCATTATTTTTGGGTTTTTTGTGAATTTTTGTGAATTTTTTTCCCGAAATTCCTCCTGAAAAACGACAAATATTTTTGATAGCTCTTCTCAGTCTTTTGTCATATCTCAAACCATACAACCATACATATACAAGCCTCCTTTCATTCGCCTCCTCCTCCTTCAGGCTGGTGCGTAGCCTGAGCAGCGGCGGTGGGAGTCCAGAGCAGGAGCGCTGGCGGCGGCAAGAGCGCTCTCTGAGTCTCCTCTGGCGTCGCGGCGGTGGTCAGGAGCAGGCCCTCCTCCCCGATGCCCCGCCCGTGGCCGGCCTCCTCTGGCCCTACTCCGCCCCTGTCCAGGCCGCCTGGCCCCCGGCCCTGCCCAGAGTCATACGCCAGCTGGCACAGGGCCTCGCCTCCGCTGAGCAGTCCTCCGTCACGGTTTCATGCTGACAGATCAAATGCAGTTGAGAGGCGGCACTAGCCTATTGACAATATTGACAACAATCAGCGATCAGAATTAAAAATTGAGCCTATTGACATACTTTCGCTGCTTTTGAAGCACATTCCGCGCAATCAGCATGGTTGATATGGATCTGACATGGCCTATATACCTCAATGATTGCTCTTGCAGGTGGAGCAAGTAAAACTATAGAGGTATTGAAACATTGGCAGGCCGGGTGCGCAGAAGGTCTGCTGGAGTTGGCCAGAGGCTATCCGGGGCCAGCGGTGCGAGGCCCCTGGGGCCTGGAGTTTGGGGCGGGCGTGGAGGCCAGCTGCGGCCTGCCACATCTCCTCCTCCAGCTTCTGCCCAGCGCCGCCGTCGCCTCCACCGCACACTACGCCACGCTCCTGCGTTTGCTCGGCCTACTCTTTGCCGGTATGTTTCACCTTTTTATCTCACTGCGAGCTCTTCCACCAAAATACAATCTCGTGTGGTCATATTCATCTAGATTAAATTTCACTGCGAGATCAGTGGGCATACTTCCGATAGCAAGTACTAATGTATGGCTAACCTACTCATGATGAATAAAGCAGCAAATCATCCTCCAGAACGCTTTGCAGGCCAGGCAGCACGAGAGGCGGGCATAGCTCAGGCTGGGAAGCGGGAGGGAGGCTGGCCACTCCTGATACACTCAGCCAGTGCGGGTTTGGCCAACCAACTGCTGCTCCACTGCCTCCGCCTCCTCAACCTCTACTGGCACATCGTCAACGAGACCGCGCCCACCAGCACTGGCCACGGCGCTGCACAGCCGCCCATCCCATCGCCCATCAAGCGGACCCTGGCTAAGGTTGATTGTGGGAGATGGCCAACCAACTGCTGCTCCACTGCCTCCGCCTCCTCAACCTCTACTGGCACATCGTCAACGAGACCGCGCCCACCAGCACTGGCCACGGCGCTGCACAGCCGCCCATCCCATCGCCCATCAAGCGGACCCTGGCTAAGGTTGATTGTGGGAGATGGCCAACCAACTGCTGCTCCACTGCCTCCGCCTCCTCAACCTCTACTGGCACATCGTCAACGAGACCGCGCCCACCAGCACTGGCCACGGCGCTGCACAGCCGCCCATCCCATCGCCCATCAAGCGGACCCTGGCTAAGGTTGATTGTGGGAGATGGCCAACCAACTGCTGCTCCACTGCCTCCGCCTCCTCAACCTCTACTGGCACATCGTCAACGAGACCGCGCCCACCAGCACTGGCCACGGCGCTGCACAGCCGCCCATCCCATCGCCCATCAAGCGGACCCTGGCTAAGGTTGATTGTGGGAGATGGCCAACCAACTGCTGCTCCACTGCCTCCGCCTCCTCAACCTCTACTGGCACATCGTCAACGAGACCGCGCCCACCAGCACTGGCCACGGCGCTGCACAGCCGCCCATCCCATCGCCCATCAAGCGGACCCTGGCTAAGGTTGATTGTGGGAGATGGCCAACCAACTGCTGCTCCACTGCCTCCGCCTCCTCAACCTCTACTGGCACATCGTCAACGAGACCGCGCCCACCAGCACTGGCCACGGCGCTGCACAGCCGCCCATCCCATCGCCCATCAAGCGGACCCTGGCTAAGGTTGATTGTGGGAGATGGCCAACCAACTGCTGCTCCACTGCCTCCGCCTCCTCAACCTCTACTGGCACATCGTCAACGAGACCGCGCCCACCAGCACTGGCCACGGCGCTGCACAGCCGCCCATCCCATCGCCCATCAAGCGGACCCTGGCTAAGGTTGATTGTGGGAGATGGCCAACCAACTGCTGCTCCACTGCCTCCGCCTCCTCAACCTCTACTGGCACATCGTCAACGAGACCGCGCCCACCAGCACTGGCCACGGCGCTGCACAGCCGCCCATCCCATCGCCCATCAAGCGGACCCTGGCTAAGGTTGATTGTGGGAGATGGCCAACCAACTGCTGCTCCACTGCCTCCGCCTCCTCAACCTCTACTGGCACATCGTCAACGAGACCGCGCCCACCAGCACTGGCCACGGCGCTGCACAGCCGCCCATCCCATCGCCCATCAAGCGGACCCTGGCTAAGGTTGATTGTGGGAGATGGCCAACCAACTGCTGCTCCACTGCCTCCGCCTCCTCAACCTCTACTGGCACATCGTCAACGAGACCGCGCCCACCAGCACTGGCCACGGCGCTGCACAGCCGCCCATCCCATCGCCCATCAAGCGGACCCTGGCTAAGGTTGATTGTGGGAGATGGCCAACCAACTGCTGCTCCACTGCCTCCGCCTCCTCAACCTCTACTGGCACATCGTCAACGAGACCGCGCCCACCAGCACTGGCCACGGCGCTGCACAGCCGCCCATCCCATCGCCCATCAAGCGGACCCTGGCTAAGGTTGATTGTGGGAGATGGCCAACCAACTGCTGCTCCACTGCCTCCGCCTCCTCAACCTCTACTGGCACATCGTCAACGAGACCGCGCCCACCAGCACTGGCCACGGCGCTGCACAGCCGCCCATCCCATCGCCCATCAAGCGGACCCTGGCTAAGGTTGATTGTGGGAGATGGCTGAAGTTGGAGTTGTCAGACTAAGGGAGGGGAAATTGAAGAAAGATTGTGCAGAGCTATTTAGACTGTTTATGTTACTCTTGACTTGCGATGTTTTGGAAAAATGACAAAAAGAGTCAAAGTCCCTGATGTCTAATCTGATTGTCAAATTCAGCCTCTGCTTCAACAACTTAAACTATCTCATTCCCATATTTCCGATCAATCCGATATTCGCAAAATACTTACTTGGCTTAAAATTTGCCAAATTGCTTCAAAATATCGCCAAAATGTTCCAACAATCGTTCCAAAATGTTCCAACAACAATTCCAACGCAGGTGCTTCCATCAATTCCAAAAGCAAGCATCCAAGTTCTTTTCTGCCTGGACCCTGCTGTGCTGCCCGCTTCACCGACATCTGCGCCGCCCTGGCCACCTTCTCCAGAGCAGGGCGAATGCGGCAGCGTCCCGCACCTCCTCCGCCTCCACGCCAGCCTCCGCGGAGCCCACGCCAACTTCAAGACCAGCCTGGACCCTGCTGTTGCTGCCCGCTTCACCGACATACTCAGCGCCGCCCTGGCCACCTTCTCACAGGTCAGTGTAACTTTATGCGGCAGCGTCCCGCACCTCCTCCGCCTCCACGCCAGCCTCCGCGGAGCCCACGCCAACTTCAAGACCAGCCTGGACCCTGCTGTTGCTGCCCGCTTCACCGACATACTCAGCGCCGCCCTGGCCACCTTCTCACAGGTCAGTGTAACTTTATGCGGCAGCGTCCCGCACCTCCTCCGCCTCCACGCCAGCCTCCGCGGAGCCCACGCCAACTTCAAGACCAGCCTGGACCCTGCTGTTGCTGCCCGCTTCACCGACATACTCAGCGCCGCCCTGGCCACCTTCTCACAGGTCAGTGTAACTTTATGCGGCAGCGTCCCGCACCTCCTCCGCCTCCACGCCAGCCTCCGCGGAGCCCACGCCAACTTCAAGACCAGCCTGGACCCTGCTGTTGCTGCCCGCTTCACCGACATACTCAGCGCCGCCCTGGCCACCTTCTCACAGGTCAGTGTAACTTTATGCGGCAGCGTCCCGCACCTCCTCCGCCTCCACGCCAGCCTCCGCGGAGCCCACGCCAACTTCAAGACCAGCCTGGACCCTGCTGTTGCTGCCCGCTTCACCGACATACTCAGCGCCGCCCTGGCCACCTTCTCACAGGTCAGTGTAACTTTATGCGGCAGCGTCCCGCACCTCCTCCGCCTCCACGCCAGCCTCCGCGGAGCCCACGCCAACTTCAAGACCAGCCTGGACCCTGCTGTTGCTGCCCGCTTCACCGACATACTCAGCGCCGCCCTGGCCACCTTCTCACAGGTCAGTGTAACTTTATGCGGCAGCGTCCCGCACCTCCTCCGCCTCCACGCCAGCCTCCGCGGAGCCCACGCCAACTTCAAGACCAGCCTGGACCCTGCTGTTGCTGCCCGCTTCACCGACATACTCAGCGCCGCCCTGGCCACCTTCTCACAGGTCAGTGTAACTTTATGCGGCAGCGTCCCGCACCTCCTCCGCCTCCACGCCAGCCTCCGCGGAGCCCACGCCAACTTCAAGACCAGCCTGGACCCTGCTGTTGCTGCCCGCTTCACCGACATACTCAGCGCCGCCCTGGCCACCTTCTCACAGGTCAGTGTAACTTTATGCGGCAGCGTCCCGCACCTCCTCCGCCTCCACGCCAGCCTCCGCGGAGCCCACGCCAACTTCAAGACCAGCCTGGACCCTGCTGTTGCTGCCCGCTTCACCGACATACTCAGCGCCGCCCTGGCCACCTTCTCACAGGTCAGTGTAACTTTATGCGGCAGCGTCCCGCACCTCCTCCGCCTCCACGCCAGCCTCCGCGGAGCCCACGCCAACTTCAAGACCAGCCTGGACCCTGCTGTTGCTGCCCGCTTCACCGACATACTCAGCGCCGCCCTGGCCACCTTCTCACAGGTCAGTGTAACTTTATGCGGCAGCGTCCCGCACCTCCTCCGCCTCCACGCCAGCCTCCGCGGAGCCCACGCCAACTTCAAGACCAGCCTGGACCCTGCTGTTGCTGCCCGCTTCACCGACATACTCAGCGCCGCCCTGGCCACCTTCTCACAGGTCAGTGTAACTTTATGCGGCAGCGTCCCGCACCTCCTCCGCCTCCACGCCAGCCTCCGCGGAGCCCACGCCAACTTCAAGACCAGCCTGGACCCTGCTGTTGCTGCCCGCTTCACCGACATACTCAGCGCCGCCCTGGCCACCTTCTCACAGGTCAGTGTAACTTTATGCGGCAGCGTCCCGCACCTCCTCCGCCTCCACGCCAGCCTCCGCGGAGCCCACGCCAACTTCAAGACCAGCCTGGACCCTGCTGTTGCTGCCCGCTTCACCGACATACTCAGCGCCGCCCTGGCCACCTTCTCACAGGTCAGTGTAACTTTATGCGGCAGCGTCCCGCACCTCCTCCGCCTCCACGCCAGCCTCCGCGGAGCCCACGCCAACTTCAAGACCAGCCTGGACCCTGCTGTTGCTGCCCGCTTCACCGACATACTCAGCGCCGCCCTGGCCACCTTCTCACAGGTCAGTGTAACTTTATGCGGCAGCGTCCCGCACCTCCTCCGCCTCCACGCCAGCCTCCGCGGAGCCCACGCCAACTTCAAGACCAGCCTGGACCCTGCTGTTGCTGCCCGCTTCACCGACATACTCAGCGCCGCCCTGGCCACCTTCTCACAGGTCAGTGTAACTTTATGCGGCAGCGTCCCGCACCTCCTCCGCCTCCACGCCAGCCTCCGCGGAGCCCACGCCAACTTCAAGACCAGCCTGGACCCTGCTGTTGCTGCCCGCTTCACCGACATACTCAGCGCCGCCCTGGCCACCTTCTCACAGGTCAGTGTAACTTTATGCGGCAGCGTCCCGCACCTCCTCCGCCTCCACGCCAGCCTCCGCGGAGCCCACGCCAACTTCAAGACCAGCCTGGACCCTGCTGTTGCTGCCCGCTTCACCGACATACTCAGCGCCGCCCTGGCCACCTTCTCACAGGTCAGTGTAACTTTATGCGGCAGCGTCCCGCACCTCCTCCGCCTCCACGCCAGCCTCCGCGGAGCCCACGCCAACTTCAAGACCAGCCTGGACCCTGCTGTTGCTGCCCGCTTCACCGACATACTCAGCGCCGCCCTGGCCACCTTCTCACAGGTCAGTGTAACTTTATGCGGCAGCGTCCCGCACCTCCTCCGCCTCCACGCCAGCCTCCGCGGAGGCTGGCGTGTCCCGGCGCTGCTGTTTATTGTAGGGCGCTGTCCCTCTGGACTACCGTGCCCTTCAACTGAGGTTTGTTCCTTCCTGACACCCTACTTATTTTCGGGTCATCTTTGGACCTAGGCAGGACCTTCCCGGTCCCTTTCCTTGCCTCTGGGGTATCGTCATACCAAGCACTGATGCTCTTCCCTGGCCTTGCTCCCCTCCACTGCTTCTGTGCTCGCTGACTGCCTTACTTTAGCCTGTCTCCTCTGCTTAGCCAAAGGCTTCCTTGATAGTAGGTAATGCGCAGTGGATGCTGGTGGACGCCTGGAGCTTAGACCAACCACTCTCTGCTACCATGCACGATCCGATGGGTCCTTCAGGGCTGGACCTCACCGAGTTGGCCTCTTCTTGCATCCCGAGTTTTGCTCTGCCTCCAGTCTCCCACGGCAGTAACCTTAGATGATTCTTGCTGCTACCTGTATGACTGCACTGCACTCCTGGCAGTGTTGGTGACCTGTTACAATGCCTACTTTGGCATTCCTTGATCAGTGGACAAGATGCACAGGTATTATGTATCCAGAAACTGCACTCTACACACTAACACACTGGAGATGATGGGGGGGAGGAGCTGGGCAGGCTCCAAAGCCACAGAAGCCAAGCCAGTGACACACAGAGGAGGATGTTGGTCCTACTTGGAGTCCTCCAGGCTCTGGCCCAGACTGAGGAACTGAGCTCCTGGGCGCCCCATATGGCTCCAAAGGGTAAAAGGGGGCAAGGGGGTGTTTGATCACCATGGCTTCACCCTTTCTGGGGCTGTTATTCAGGTCTGAACAAATAGAACTGGGGCCCAGCCCAAGGGTTTGTTTGAGTACTTAAAATGTGGTGTTGACTAGGCTGGAGGGAGATTACTAAGAGGGCCAAACCTGGTTTGTTTGAGTACCAATTCTCAACCCTTTTCCATCATCATTATGCATTCTCAACCCAGGCAGCCAAGTCCTCAAGTGTCCAGGACCATTGCAGGTCTGATCTGGTGGAGGAAGGGAGCAGGTCTTGCCTTTGGGGTTGAAGAGCCAATGAGGACAATGGGCAAGGATATCCAACTGGTCATCAACTCAACAGGTCAGCCATTGGTCATCTATTTCATTGATAGTAGGTAATGGTAACATGGAAGACATGGGTAGGGAGGTTGGCCTTTCTACTCAGGTTGGTGATGATGCACTTTGGATTCCTTATCAGTGGACAAGATCAATTATAGGAGAGGGGGGCAAATCGACGAGGGGGGGGCTGTTTTTGTGGGCGCCATGGCTCCGCGGGTCGCCGCGCACGTCGCCGATGGCCTCGACTTCACGCCCGGATTTCGACGTCTGCCCGATCGTTCTAAGGTTTGCGATTGACATTTTGATTCACAACAATGGCTTTGCCACGGCTCAGAATTGATCTACCATGGTCGTCCTCACGGTGGGGCATAATAACGCAGGTGGTATATCAAAGCTTACATATGTATGTTTCCGTGACTACTGGTTACTACTGAACTGCTGCCCAAGAAATCGATGAATAGAGCCAAGAAAGCAGCCAAGTCCCAGAAGAAGTGTAGTGGGGACAAGAAGCGTTGCCAGACGTGCAAGGAATCCTACTCCAGCTACATCCACTCTGACACCAGCATCAGCACTAAGGCCATGTCCATCAGCCTTCTCGACATCTGGCTATGCTGTGCTTGGGCCAGTACAATCTGCCCTTTTCCTCCAGTTAGTCTCAAGCTGCTTTCAAGCAAGGCGAGTATGATGGGCACATTTTCTACTGTCAGGTGGAGCATGAGTGCGGAATAATGGGTGGTGTGCTGCGCTGCCCAGATGAAGAGAAGCTGATGGAGTTCTGGGACAAACAGGGAGGCGATGGTGTTATGCTTGTGGAGCTGGATGAGTGCAAGGAAGAGAAGAAAATGTTGAGTCTGCCCGGCAACTTCACCATTGAGTTGGTTTTTTGAGCCAAGCCATCATATAGCCTAGCTTGTAAACTAGAACTTTCCTAAAACAAATGGCCATTGTTACAGGGTATGTCGTGTGAAGGTCGAGGAATCGGGTGGGGTGAAGTGAGGGGATGCGGTGATGGGCCTTCTCGTCACTTGCGGTGTGATTGAGCTTATCATATGGATCGTTTACAAAGTGAAACAGCGCCACCAGCGCTGCAAACAGCCCTTCCACCAACCCCGCAACCCTCGCACCTTGGAAAGCTCAATTGTGGATTTGGTGTCTTTGTGTTTTCTCTGTTCCAGTATTTAGATGTGAGCAAGCTTGCGCAACAGTTTTGAAGGTTAATATTGCCCCTAGCACGCCATCTATTGCCTAGTTGTCAGCTCTCTTCATCAGCTTTAGAAAGTACTCTGTGAATAGAAGGAGGATGAAACTGGAAAGGGCACGCAAAAGCTCATGGTGTTCTTCTATTCCAGTGAAAGCAAAAGAGATTGCTCGGTAGAGGCAGTTTCCATATCCTTCCACTTCCGATGGCGTTAGAAAGTCAAGAAGTGGTGGACATACGTTTTGAGATGGTCCTCTTATGTATTCTGGTCTTTTAGCCTGCTTGGATTGTTGTTCCAATTGACGGGGCGGATAGCTTGTAAGATGTTGCCATTGATGGGGCAGATAACTTCTTTGAAACAAAATTACAAGACTCATGGAGCTCCATTTGAAACGTCCATTTGCATAGCCTTCTCTAAAAGCTTTTATAGAATCATGCCAAGCAGAATGTTTGTATCTTTTAGCAGACCAGAGAAATGTACTTTTAAGTGGAGACACTTTTGAAGGGATAACTTTGATATGCCAAGTAACTGAGTGGGAAAACCAATTTTGTGTGAAGTGCACTATTCAATGACATAGTGGTAGATGAACGATATGGGTCGTGAGAACCGGCTCAGGCGACCGCTTCCCTTCCCTCGCCCCCCCCACCCCCCTCCGTCTCCATCTAACCCTTTCGCACTCTGCTCTTTTTCTTCCCTACGACCTGCTGAAAGAGAAACGAGTCAAATGTTTAAGTTGCAAAGCTCTGCAGAAGAAATGCACAGCTTTTTGGCAGCAGTTGAGTGATTGTTCTGGATGCCTACTCCATCGGCATGGACGGCGTCCCCACCGACTTCCCCAGCTTCAGCGCCAACATGGCCACGCTGCGCAACTCCAACAACATCGTCCGGACGACCGACTAACTCATCACCAACTGCCATCCCTTGGCCTTCCTCACCTCTCCTCCGACTTGCACAGTGTGTACAGAAGGAGGCAGAGCTGAAAGGCATCGGAAAAGCGGGAAGCCTTCCTTTGTGACCCCCTGCGGGGCAAAGAAGCAGGCTTTCGCTGATGCACCAGTTCGCGACTGCAAGGGCCAATCGCAGCTGGATGCAAGCAACTGAACCAAGGTGTCCCTTTCGGTTCGACTGCTACCTGCCCTGCCAGCAACCGTCCAAGCGCTGTCCTCTTCATGTCAAAATGACAGCCTGCAACCATTTCGGAACGGAAAGCTCTATCAACCGTCTGCTGCTGCTGCCTGACCATGAGCTGCATCATGACAGCCAGCTTTGAGCTTTCACCCCTGCATTGCCCGGCTGACCTATTGTCAACCTGGCAATCGGCAGATCGCATTTCGGAAAACGGAACTTCTCCTTTATTAACCTGAGGGTGTAAAGTGAGAATTTCATTCGCATTCGCCTCACCATTCCACCATTCGCCTCACCATTCGCCAGCCCCTCACCATTCCTGCTTCCACTGGAGTCCTGCCTCCATCCGCGGAAATCCCCTGGTGAACGCGTACTGGCCAGTTTCTTCACCAGACCCTACGTTGCCACGGCATTAGGGAAGGACAGGGGAATCCCAGAGCTCTATCTCGACTGACTTATCTCTGGGATCTTAGTACCAGTCTCGAGCGAACTGGCGCAAAAAGCAGAAGAAGGGAAGCCCATCAGCAGCTCAAGAGAGAGGACTTTCGTCATAGGTGATCGTCAACCCATCCAGGACCAGTTGAACGAGGCTCTTTGTCCACACCGCTTCATCAGCCCATTCGTCAGGAGCCGAACAGCAGCAGCTGCATCCTCTCCTGGAGCAGCAAGCCCATATCGGCAGCTGCCTATTCAAG